>PVLD010012374.1:0-60740 GCA_004027595.1 Dinomys branickii | reverse complement strand
TTCCCTACTATCTTCTCTATAATTTGGTATTTCCTTTAATGTTTTTGTGTTAACTAATGTGAAGATAACTATGTAATACAACATCCAGTGATAATTCCCTACTATATTCTGTATAACTTTGTATTTTCTGTATTGTTTATGGCTTTTCTGGTTCATATGTCTCCATTCTTTTGTCTTTAAAATAAAATTAAAAAAAAAAAAGAACACTCAGTCTCCCCCTTCCCTGGCAGCTCAGCAAAGTTCGCTAGTGTCCCTAGTTCTCCTGGTGATCAGGCTTGCCCCTCAGTGTCTGCTGAGATGTGCTGCTTCGTCTGGGGTTTTCTGGCAGATGGTGAAGTGTACCTAGTTCTCCCAGGTCTCTGATGTGAACTGTGATGTCAGTTGATGGCAGATCAACATCCAGTGTCCCCTCCCAGCTCAGGGCAGGAGTATGACCTAGAAGCTGACTGCACTGGTATCACAATCACGGACCAGTAGTCCTGAGTCCCCAGGCAGTTCAGGATGCAAGCAGAGCCCAGACACAAATCACAGGGTCAACAATTCATGAACCACCTGATTCCGTGTCTCCAGGCAACTCAGGATGTGCACAGGAGCCAGACACGGGCTGCACTGGCGGTGATCACAGAGCGCCTGCTTCTGTGACCTTCAGGTCAGAATGCACGCACATCCCAGATGTGAACTATGGTGCCAGCAGCTCAGGGACCACCTGCTCTGGTACCTCAGGCAGTGAGGACACGTGCAGGGAGGGCCCAAACGCAAACCCTGGTGTTAGCAGTTCATGAGCCTTCTGAAGCAGTCTCCCATCTGCAGTGGGCACACAAGGGGTGGAGACTCTATGCACCAAATTTCATAAAACATGACATGTCCAACTGAATGTAAAATATCAGATAAAAACCATAACAATTATAATGGGGACCTCAGTACCTCACTGTCACAAATAGATCAACTGGACAAAAATAATCAACAAAAAAAATATCAGAGCTGAACAAAAGCTTCTAATGAATGGCTGTCTTCTGCTGCCATGAAGGGTTGTCCTTCTGCCATGTGCCATCCTGCCTTGGAGACAGCTCATTATGAACTGAAACCTCTACAAACTGTGTTTCTTTTTTTTTCTGGTACCAGGAATCAAACTCATGACTTCTGGCTTGCCAGGCAAATGCTTATGCCACTGAGCTATATCCTGGCCCCAAACTGTGAGTTAAATAAACCTTTACTCCCTTAACTTTGGGTGTCAGGTATTGTGTCACAGTAACAAGAAAAACATAACTAAGATAGCCTTAAACTGTTTAAGGAAATCAAAAGGGAAGGAGTACTGCCAAAATCATTCCTGAAAGCTGGCATCACCTTGATTCCAAAACCAGAAAACAACCCAACCAAAAGGGAAAACTACAAGCTAATCTCTTAAAAGAAAAAAACAGTGACTCAAAACTCCTCAGCAAGATATGACGAACATAATGCAACAATTCATCAAAAAGGGGTCGTATACCATGACCAAGTAGGGACTCATCCCAGGCATGTAGAGATGGCTCAACATATGCAAATCAATAAATGTACTACATACATCACATAAACAGAAGCAAGGATAAAAATTACATGAACATCTCAATCAACGCAGAAAAAGCCTTTGACAGAATCCAACATCTATTCATGATTAAAAAAAAAAACCCTGAAGAAAATAGAAACAGAAGGATCTTAATCTGATAAAAGCCATTTATGACAAAATAATGGTCAATATCACATTAAATGGGGAGAAGCTAAAAGTTTTCCTTATAAAATCAGAAACAAGACAAGGATGTCTGTTTCTCTCCCTGTCTCTGTCTGTCTCTCTGTCATCACTGAATAGGCTCATATGATGAGGAATTGAGGGTTACCAGGACCAACCTCTGTTAGGAACTGGGGCTCTCAGTTCAACAACCTTAAGCAATTAAATCTTGCCCCAAACCACATAAGTGACCTTGGAAATGGATTCTTCTCCAGTCAAATCTTCAGATGAGACCCCATCCCTTACTAAAACCATGAATATAATCTTGGGGGAGATCCTGAATCAAAAGATCTAGCTAAGGTATGGTCAGACTCTTCATTCAAAGAAATTTTGAGATGAATAATAAACATGTATTATTTTAAAATGCTAAGTTTTTGAGTGATTCATTATGTAACAATAGATATCTAATACATGTTCCAAGAATGAGTGTCCCATAAGAACCAAGTAGAAACTATATCACCATTTAGGACCTAGGCTCAAAAATCATATAATAGGTCTGGGGGTGTAGCTCAGTGGTGGAGCGCTTGCCTAGCATGTACAGGGTTCTGGATTCCATCCCCAGCACCACTGAAAAAAAATTATGTAACACTACTTCATCTAAGTCACAAACCTGCCCAGATTCAAGATGGAACATAGACACATCTCACAAAAGGAGGTATGTACAATATCAAACTATCACCATAGGAAATGCACAAGGTAAGAAAGACTATTGTGAACATCTTGGGAAATACATTGCCACATTGCTCTCTGGCCTCACCCTGTAGCCTTATCTGATCTGCCCCTGTGTAGATTTCCTCCTGTGAATCTGAAACTTTTTGAAACTGAGGTTTAGTTTATGTTTCTCCTGAAACATCTCCTCTATATTTAAGAAATGCTTCAACAGTTTCTCAACATGTCGCAATATAAATCAGAGTAACACCTCCTGTAATCAGGGAGCTCTCAGAACCATAATTTCCAAGAATTTGACTATCTGAAGCACAAGATTCTCTCCACATAAGAAAAATTCCTAATGAATTACAACATCTGGCTACATGTTCTGAAACATTCCAGCATTGCCCCACAGAACAGTGAGTGAGAAGCACAGGGGGCCTGGCTGACCCCATAAACTCATAGAACTTCTGACCATGAGGCATCTCAGAGATTAGACAATTCAATTTGTACTGTTGCATTAGCTACACTAGTGAGACCTGACTATAGTACCATGCCTTATAACTGAATGAAGTCAACTCTAGTATCCTGCTGTAATTTTCAAAACCAGACTTCAACAGTTCGCAAACTCACACTTCTACTGAATTCCCCCCATCTCTGTAGCTTGAACCTTATCCTACTTGACTTCAAAAAATGCAGGCTTTGATCAAGTTCCCCCAAGGTGTGCTGACACGGCGCACTATTTCTTCTATACTTTCTACTTGTGCCAGCTACCTCCATGGGATACTCCTGTGTCCAAACACCTACTGGCCTCAAGAGCCTGCTTCTCTAAGCCCAGTGCTTTACCCCAAGGGGAGCTATACAGACCCTACTACCATTTCCCACTGGGATAATGCAAGCTGAGCTAAACCTTAGAACAAGACATGACTAAGGTTTAGCGAAAAGAGAATTACAACACAAAGAAACTTAAAAGCAAGTGCTTTTGTTCAGATTTCCCAGGTCCTGGGTTGACCTCTACATTCCTCTCTGCTGCTGCCGTGGAGCAAGGGCCAGCATTCCTCCCCACATCAGGAATAGTCTCGATTCCCCAAATCCTTGAGGTTCCGAAAAAGCAGGAATTATTTCTTCACACTACAAGCTGAGGCCCATGTCCTGAGTGTCCATTTCCTGTCTTAGGATTGATCTTGTTCCAGGTGGCCAGAGAAATGAAATGTCCATCTCATGGAAATCTCCAGCCCCTAAGTGATACCAGAACAAGCATTCTGGCCACAGAGCACTATGTATGTGGTGCTAAGAGCCCCGTCACAGCTGAGACCCATAAAGCCCAGTTCAGTTCTTTTCCTCAGCCCATCCACACTCATTTTCTGATGACCACAGCTGTGCAGCCTTCCAGCCATCTTCACCATCTAGTTCCTGAGTTTCTTTGATTGACTGGCTCAAATGTGATGCATCCACTAAAGAATTTGTAAGAGTAAGCAATAATAAACAGACAGATGGATGTTGAAACACACACTTAGGAAATAGACCCTGTTCCAAAAAGAACCATTTGGAAAGATGAATTCCGTCTAACACAACGACAGTTTACCTAATTTTGCCAACATCTCAGCTTCTTGGAGCCAAAGTATTAGATCCTCCTCATTCCAGAGTACAAATTTTTTTTCTTTACACTTCCAGAGGGGGCCTACAGGAGGGTTTTTCCTAGACCTTTCCTTTTTTAGGAGACACAAGATTACAGATTTTAAATGACAGTCCTTTCTTGGTCTCTATCAAGAGATCCAAAAAACTTTGTAGTCCAATCTCAGCCAAGTTCACCTGGTTAAGTGCATTTTATGGACAAAGGAAAAGGAGGCTCTGCGAACTCTGTTTGTCTGAATCTTACAGTAAGAAAGTGGGAAAGCTGAAATTTAGAACACTAGCTACACTGAATGCTCTGGCTTTTGCCACTGTACCAGGCCACGCTTGACCTGAAAGGAAATGTTGTACATCACAAAAACATGCTGTGTGAAGACCAGCCAAGCCTGCCACAGATCTGTTGCATTCAGCTTCAGATTAAGCAGGACAAACAATAGAAGTGCTTTTCAACGAACTTCCTTTTCCAGGAGAAGAAGGAAATGTGGGGACAGAAGCTCTTAGGAGACACCTGCAGTGAACAGGGACCAGTGCCAAAGACAGTCTGTAAAGAAGAGCCTGAGAAGGGAGGACCCAGAAGAGGGTCCCGCATTGTGATTCTTCCACCCAACAGACTTTCACCAAGTGTGTTTTATGCGCCTCGCTTTGTGCTAAGCAATAGGTATATGACAGTGAATAAGTCAGATGCTCCTCCCCTCTGGGCCTCAGAATCTGGTAGAAGGAAGAAATGAATAAATATAGAGCCTGCATTCCTCTGATTCAAGTGAAAGAAACATCCTGATTAAAATATCTGTAGCAACTCTGAGAACGTTTCTCCCCAGGGACAGCGCAAGCCTGATGTGCTTGTCATTTCCTCTGTTCCACCAACTCTATTATACCTGGAGATTCCCTGGCCCCAGCCTCACTGGACACCCACCATGCTCCTGCCAAGCCTCTGGCACAGCTTACCACCCTTGTTAATTCTTTTACCTTGGAATACCTCAGCTTTTGAGGTACAGTGCATGACTATAACCATTGTCAACAGGCAATGACACAAAACACCTGTTGTCTTTGGCAAAGACCAGCTGAGCAGATGCTTAACTCAGAAGCCCGTGATAGGTTTTGTACAAACAAATTACATCATTGCTTACCCAGGAGTATCCCAACCAGGCTAAAGAGTGTTTTTGTTGGTGAGGGTGATTGTGTGCATATGACAGCTGTGTGTCTGCCTCACTTGGCATGAAAGAACTCTGCGTAGAGTGAAGTGGCACAAAAGTCTCCCTATTTCAGGGCTTTCTGAGGCCATCCAGCAGAGCCCATGGAAAACCACTTGGCAAGGAGGCAGATATTTTGAGAAGTCTAGGCATGCAAAGCCTTTTGCCATGTTGAGGGAGACTCAGGACATCAGACAAGGTCATGTGGTCCCAGGAAAATAGAAGTTTACCAAGTGGCTTCCATGGACTGGGTAGAGGGGCAGATGTTTCTCTTACCTTTCTCATTTACTTTAGAACCCATGTGTGCTCAGCTGCATGCTATTATTACTCTGGCCCCACCTTACGCCAGCCCTTTACAAAGCCACCTCTACAGCAATAGTGAGTATATAGATTTTATCACACACTCGACTCCAAGGGGGTCCAGAAAGGACATTTACATAGCAAGCTGCTATTTAAATTTTAATCTCCAAGACTTCTGTTGCACAACATGGAGACTATAGTTAATGATAAGGAAAGAAATGTTTTTGTTCTCACCACAAAAAGATAAATATGTGAGGGAAAGGCATATGTAACTAGCTCAATGTAGCCATTTCATACTGTATATACAATGTCAAAATGTTATGCTATACATGGTAAATACAGTCTACCCTCTATATCCATGGGTTCTGCATCCACAGACTCATCCAACTATAGATAGGAAATATTTTTAAAATTCTATTTGTACTATACATGTACAGACATTTTTTTTGCAGTACTGGGGATCGAACTCAGGACCTTGCACTTGCCAGGCCGGTGCTTATTCCACTGAGCTCTATCCCCAGCCCCTAGACCTTTTTATTTGCTAGCATTTCCCGAGCGATACAATCTAGTAACTATCTACATAGCATTTAAAGGGTATGAGAAGGTATGCACAAGCTATCCGCGAACACTATGCCATTTTATTTAAAGAACTTGAGAATTCTAAGAATTTGGTACCCATGGGTAAGTCTGGATATCAAGTGAAATCTGTACATACAACTTTCATTTGTCAATAAAGAAATTAGAAAAATGTTTTAATCTAATGCCTCTCTTGACTTCTCCCTTCTCTCTTTCTCCATTGTAACTTCTCTTCGGCAGTCTCTGTCTCTCTCCCTCTCCCTGTCCCATACACAGCTTCTTTAAAATCTCAATGCGTATCTCCCCCGTCTCTTTCCTAACTCCACATACAAAGTCTACTACTTAGCCAAAAAAAAAAAAGAATATCCAATTATCCCTCAAACAGGACACTTGTAACCCTTATTTCATCTCATTAATTCATTTAACAAATAATTGTCATGTTCCAAGCACCTATTTGGGTGCAAGAGATTCGCAGGAAACATGACAGACAAAAAAATATCTTCTGCCCTCATGTAGCTCTCATAATTCCTATAGCAGTCCATTATACATACAAGAAAACTGAGGTTCTGGGTCAGTTTATCCCACAGAATCCAATATGTGGAGCCCAGGAGGAAAACAAAGCCTAGAAAAGGCAGCTGGCAAGACCCACTCAGGGTTTCAGGGGCCCTGCCAGCATCCTGGTGTTTGTAGTTAAACTGGGTACCCAGAGCCTAGAAAGCTGGAGAAAGGACTTCAAGTATTGCATGACCAGAACAGCCTGTGGAAATAAGTAAGTCCGGGTCCAAGTTCTAGCTCAGCTACTTACTTGGGTGAATTACTTAGTACTTTCTAAGTCTTAGTTTCTCATCTGTAAAATGAGGATAAAAATTAAACTTTGCTTATAGACTCTGAATATAATACATACTCACACACACACACACACACAAAACCCTCACAGCCCTGTGCTGTACCTAACACCACATGTATATATTATGGAGCACCAAATAAGTGCTATCAGTATTAGTTATTATTTAGGTGTTTATACTTGTTGTTCTTATTAGTGGGTATAAAAATTTTACCAAGCTCAACCCAACAGTAGAAGCCCTCCTTCTGGAAATAGATTGTCTTACAATCAGTACCCCAAGCATCCTCAACTTCCTGACCTACCAACACTACCCATGAGATTGTGATGGGACCCACCTGTGAGTACATATGACCCACCACCCCCGCCTCCCCTCCCAAGCACTGGAACCAAGCTTGACTAATCAGATTCCTTCCCCAGGAAGTTTGCAGCTGGAACAGGAAAGAGGTCAGTCTCCACATAGCTAAGGTTGTTACTGTGACTTCAGCCCTGGGAACTAAGGAGCAGAGATTAGCCTGCAATAAAAAATAAAGAATGAGCCAGGCGTGATGGCGCATGCCTGCAATCCCAGCACTCTAAGGGACTGCGGTAGGAGAATCACAAGTTGAGCTGGGGATTTAGCTCAGTGGCATAAGCGCCTGCCTGGCAAGCACAAGATCCTGAGTTCAATTCTTGGTGCCAGGGGAGGGGGGAGGGGAGGGATTTGCTCTCCTCAGAAGAATCACAAGTTCAAATCCTGCCTAGCTAATTTAGCTAGACCTTCTCTCAAAATAAAGCTTTTAAAGGGCTAGAGATGTAACTTAGTGCTAGAGCACTTGCCTAGTATGCATGAAACTTCGAGTCTTTGATTCCAGTGCCACAAGGGAGGAGGAAGAAGAGGGAGGAGAAGAAGAGAGAGAGGGGAACGGGGAGGAAGAAAGAATAAACTTGATGTGTAGAGAGAGAAGAGAGAAGACATGGAGAGCTATGGCAGCATTTGAAGACCTGGTTCTACTTCATTCCTGAGAGCCAGGTGCAGTCTTGTCCTTGACCTTCAAGAGATAATTCTGCAAGTAAAATCCTTGTTTTTCTCAAGCTGGTTTGATTTGGTAATTCCATTCTTTGCTTTTAATAAGTCCTAACTAACCATAGGTCAAACACTCAACCTTTACACTTGGGTCATACAGACTTCTAATGGGCATTTCTCCAAAGAGATGTCTCATTTCCCCTGAAGTCAGGGTCAGGTAACCCAAGCCAGTTTAGCAGCACTTCTTTACCTGCTAATTCACTGGTGGTGGTAGGCAGTCTTCACTTTCAGATTAATGGTACCATTATTGTCTTCCCTGGCAGAAACATTCTTCCCTTGGAAAATAAGACTTCTAAACTAGCAGAACCTACAGCGATAGAGATAAGAAGAAAAAAACCCAAAGTGCATCATTAAATATAATAGAGAAAAAAAAAACAACCCTCTCCCATTTCCACTCCTTGATTCTTGGACCCATAAAAACTGGCTGTGAGAGAAATAGCAACATATATTGATCCCAAACTTAGAGTACATACTGTGTCCTACAGGGCACTGCCCAGCTTCCTGGGGTGTTTCCAACTGGTTGTCACTGTACGTAAGTCCTCAAAAGGTCATTCCACAACTTTATCAGGCCAGCTGCCTCAAGGTGAAGGAAACACAAGGATCAGTGCATTCCATGAGCATGGGCTTACGGCTACCCTTCATTTGCTATGAATTCCCTAATCAGAAGCAGTGCCCTGTGAAATACTGTATGACTATCACACTCTGTAAAACTCTGAATAGTGGTTTCAGTAGAAGTAAAGAAAAGGTAAATCTGTATCCAAAGTGTCTATTCCAGCAAGAACAAAGTCTATCTCTTCCATGATGGAAATGATCCTCAGTAAACAACTTTTTACCAAGTGGCTGGCTGGTGCTCCTGGGGACTGGAACCATATAGAAGTTCACTGTTGCTCTGTGGTATTGGCGGGTGGAGCAGCGGTGACTGAACGTCCACGTTGCTGAGGCCTTGGATAACCCTGTGGGCCACTTTGTTTGGTTTCCACTAGGCTAAGCAGAGGCTGGCTAGGAAAATAAACTAACAGAACAGGTCATCGTAGTCATTTGCTTCTTAAGACCTTCTCCTAGTGAGAATACTGCTTAGTGAGCATTCACACGGGATATGTCTTCCTATTCTGTTCATATTTTGAGATTTCTACCCACAGACCACTTTTCAGGCCTCTTAATCACCAGTTTTCCAATCATAGTCCTTTTAAGTCCCAACCATCCAGCAAAACCACCAGCTATTGTCCTTCAGTCACTACAGATTCACACTGCCCACAGGGGGTATTGTGCCTTTCAAAGCCACTCCCTGGTGGGACTAGGGTGCTGCAGCCAACCACTTTTGGGTACTACCAGCATATTATACCACCTTTCAAGAGGTTCTGGTATTTTCCTCTTCAGCCAGCTTGTCAGAGATCAGTAAGAGGCAGTATAATCAGCATCTTTGCTATTTGTTCATGAAACTTACTTAAACCTTTAGGACTTACTTGAGCCTGATCTCATCTACGCCACTCATTTAACGATGGAACGTGATTGTGAATGACCAGCTTTACAGCTTGGAGTCAGACAACACCCAATTCATGACGGGCAACTTAGGTTGCAAGGTAACTTGGTGATTCATGATCACACATTCATCATCATTCTGTCGTAGATAGATGTTATTATTATTGTACACATTTACAGATGAAAAGACAAAACCACAGAAATGTTCATGGACTACTAAAGTAAAGATCTAGGATTTGAATCCATCTTCCAGTACACTTCATCCTACCAACAGCCCTTAGACCATGATTGCTCTAGTTTGAATGAGGCATCCACATTTAGCCTAGGCCATGTGAAGAGATAGTAACCCCTCCAGAAACTACAAGAGAATGAGTTATCAGAAAAAAGTTATACTGCCAGGCGTGGTAGTGCATGCCCAAAATCCCAGCACTCCAGAGGCTGAGGCAGGAGGATTGTTGTGAGTTCCAAACCAGCCTAGGCTACAAAGTGAGCTCAAGGCCAGCTTGAACTGCCTAATGAGACCCTGTCTCAAAAAGATAAAGAAAAAAAAAGATACATTGTTTCCAGAAGATGTGAAACAATCTGAGGAACAGATTCAAACACATGTATTACAAAATTACAAAGGCTACCTGAGAAATCAGGGCGGAAGAATGCAAACTAGCCAACGGTAAGGGGAGGCTGGAAGAGCCAGCGGAAGGTCAAAGGTCAGATGAGGTAATAGGTATTGATTATATAAATCTTATATTTATCAAGCTTTATTTTTGTCCCCCTAGAGTAGGGATACAGATAAACAAGTATAATTTCAATGCACTCAAGAGGAGTTTTCTAAGAGGACGTAATATCCAAACTGAGATGTTAAGAATCAGCAGGAGATAGACAATAAAAAAAAAAAGTAGGGTAGGGCAAAGGGTGGGAGCAGGGTGATGAAAGGACAGTTAGAAGGAACAGCAAGTACCAAAGCCCTGTGGTAGCAGGCAGCACAGTGGATTCATCCACCAAGTCTAGAAAGGGAAAGAGCAACAGATGAGATTGGAAAAGTAGGCAGGGCCAGATTATAAAAGAACTTTCAAACTTTGTTAAGAAATTTGTATTTTACCCTCAGGATAAAACATCTTCAGGTTAAAAAAAAAAATGTGTATTCTGTCCTTAAGACACTAGGAAGTCACTAAAGAGTTTTAAGCATGGAAAAATATCATGACAGTTTTAGAAATATTCCTGAGGCTACAAGGGAGGGGCTGGAGAAGGGCAGGCTAAATGGGAAAGAAGATGATAACTAAGCTAGAGTTGTAGCAAAAGGAATGGAGAGGAGTAGACAGATTGGACAAAGACTGGTTGATGTGAGAGAGGTCAGAGGCTTATAGCCAGAAACTGGATTATCATATATGAACTACGGTACCATTCTTGGTAAGTAGATCACCCAGGTTTAGGGGATAAAATGTTATGGGGTATACAAGTGGCAATGTCTAAAAGGCCCTGGAAGAATACCCAAAAAAGATTTAGATTGAGTTTCAGATACTCAGGCCCTTCAGTATACGGTGCATATTACTTAAGATTCACTAGCGGAACCGATTTAAACATATATATTACAAAATTACAAAGGCTACCTGTGAAATCAGGGGGGAAGAATGCAAACTAGCCAACGGTAATGGGAGGCTGGAAGAGCCAGTGGAAGGTCAAAGGTCTGGAGCCAACCGCAGAGTCTGGTGCAAGTCCAGGTTGGAAATCTGAAGGGTCTGCATGTGAAGAGCAAAGGAACTGGATATGAATGTCCAAAATGAATGGTGAAGACCACAGCTCCTCCAAAGAAAATAAAAGACTTCCTTCTACTTTCCCTTTTCATTCCATTTCAGCTACAAACCTATTGGTTGATGCCACCCACATCTAGGGTGGTGTTATGGTTGATACATTGTGTCAACTTGGGAAGTCTAGAGGTTTAGCTGAGTGACTCAGGAGGAAGCCAGGGTGCTTGCTTTGTATATATCCTGAGCCTGTGGAAGAGGAGGGCATGGAGATTGTGCGAGAGGTACACGCCCCCTGGGTGAGGGTAGGCTGTTTACAATGTAAGGGAAGGAAAGAGGCTGCTTGCAGCCATTCCTCCCTTTTGCTGGTTGTTTTTGCTGTGCTCTGCTGCCATGAACACTTGCCCTCTGCCGTGTGCCACTCTGCCTCAGAACCAGCCAACATGGACTGAAACCTCCACAAACTGTAAGCTGAATAAACCTTTCCTTCCTTCATTTTGGGCGTTGGGTATTTTGTCTCAGCAAGGAAGGAAAAGTAACCAAGACAGGTGGGCTTTTCCTCTTCAGTTTGCAGCAAACATGTCAATCACTCACAGACACACCCAGAGCTTTATTAATCTGCTAGGTGGGTGTGACTCAAATTGACGATCGTGATTAATGATCATATGGCAATAACTATAGATCAAGAAGATTTGTAGAGTGAAAAAAAAAACAAAAGAAAAATGAGATTTCAAAGGTGAGATCCCAACGAGGAATTCAACAAAAATTGAAGGGGAAAAGAGGAAAACCCCCATCAGCTAAAGGTCTGGATGGAAAGATGGGATTTCCACAAGAAGGAAATTTGCTTCTGAAAATAGTTTGCTATGGTTTGTGGCTAGATGTCCCCCAAAAGCCTAACGTACACATGGGTGGGTTGGTGAAGTGGCTGAATCTAGAGTTTGTGATTGATTCATGGTCCAGTATTGGGATTAAGGGTGTGAGTGCTTCTCCTGCCAAAGGGAACAATATAAGCAACAGAAAGAGGCTTGTCCCCTCTCTCTGTTGTTGCTTTTCCTGCCTTCCTTTCTTGCTTTGCTACCTTTGTCCGCCATGAATTGTTGCCCCTCAGCCATGTACCACTCTGCCTTAAAGCCAGTCAGTTATGGACTGAAACCTCCACAAATTGTGAGCTACATCAACCTTTCCTCCTTTAACTTTGGGTGTCAGGTATTCTGTCTCACCAATGACTAAGACATAGTTATTCAGGGTTATGTATCCAAATTAATACAGATAACCATAACAGCTGGTATTTATTTAACATATAAGTTTTTTTGGTTTTTTGGGGGGTTTTTTGTTTTGTTTTGTGGTATCAGGAATCAAACTCAGGACCTTCACTTGCCAGGCAGATGTTTATTCCACTGAGCTATATCCCCAGCCCCAACATATAATGTTTTAATATTTAATACCAAATGCAGTTCTAAATGCTGTACATGTATTATCTCCTTCTTTTTTTTTAATTTTTTAAATTTTAAAGACAAAAGAGTGGAGACACATGAACCAGAACAAGCCACAAACAATATCGAAAATACAAAACCATACAGAACATAGTAGGGAATTAGCACTGGATGGATGCTGTACTACATAATGTCACCTTCACATTAGTTATCACACAAACATTAAAGGAAATACCAAATTATAGAGAAGACAGTAGGAAATTAGCACTGGATGCTGTATAATATAAAGTTATCTTCATTTCTGTTAATACAAAAACAATTGAGGAAATACAAATTATAGAGAACATAGAAGGGAATTAGCTCTGGATGCTGTCCTACATAATGTTACCTTCACCTTTGTTACTCAGTTACACAGACGATGGCCCAGTTCATCATTCAGTTTTCTCCTCCCTCATCTCCGTTGCCCTACCACTCAATCAGTCATCTTCCCTGTGATAATAACTGTACTCCTGGGTTTATCTATAGCCCTGGACTCTCACCTTGGGAAGAGATATAGCTACCTCAGACCATACTATATCTCACATGGGTGTATACAAACTGCCATGGTCAGAGGTGGAAAAGCACCCATGCTCACAGTGGACCGCCCCGCTCCGCCCCATCTCTGTGCTATGGGTGGGGGTGGGTCCAGTACGTGGGGCACTCTCAGAGGGGCCCACAGTGGTTATCTCCTTAATTCTTACCAAAAATTCCCATTTTGTAGATGAGAAAAATAAGGCCTAATCATACCACAGCGATAAATGTGCACCAATATTTATAGCAGCACAATTTATAATAGCTACATTTTGGGAACAACTCAAATGCACATCCACTGAGGAATGGATAAAAAAGATGTGGTATTTTTATGCAGTGGAGTACTACTCAGCCATAAAGGATAAGCTTGAGATTTTTTCATAAGTAAATGGATAGGACATGAGATCATACTCATAAGTGAAATAAATCAGATTCACATGTACAAACACCTATAGTTTCCCTAGTGTACGAAATCAAAAGAGTAAATAAGATCCAAAATGTACAATAGATATTGTGAAATGGGAAGAAACTATTCAAGAGGTCAGAGAAACTGGGATGGGGGAAAGGAAAAGAAAAAAAAAAAATATATATATATATATATATGTGTGTGTTAAGATAGTTATATATATACATATATATATATATATAACAAGATAGTTATACTACTCTTTTCTATTAGTTCATTGAAAAGTTTGTGCTTATATTGTTTGATCAACTTTTCAAGCCTGTATCTTGTAATTGAGCAACTACTTTGAAGATAACATTATGTAATGTTACTCTCCTATTATCTTGTTTTGAATTTTGTATCATTGTTTTTCTTGTTTTATCTATAAAATAAAATAAGGCATAACTTTAGTAACCCCCATTAGAGGGCAGAGTTGGCCTTTGAAGCTGTTCTCATTCTAGCCTGTGGTGCAAGTCTGCTTCCCTTGAAAAACAAGGAAAATTGCAAGTCACAGAAGTTAAATTGTAAACCCACAAAATTAACACTTCATTGCTACAAGAATCCTAACTTAGAGCTCGATCTTTTCAGTAAGGGATTCTTTTTATTCATAAATAATGTTTATTTAGTTTTCCTCTTTTCATATATATACACAGTTTTAGACATGTTATCAAGTGTGGTAAGACTGCTAAACATGTTATCCTGTGCCAGTTTCAACTTTCCTGGATCTCAAAGTGATCTGCAACTTAACACAGGAAAGAACCAAAGTAATAATAATAGTAATAATGTATCTTATCTAATGATATTTTCTCAATAGAAACTATCCTCAAGCAACTGAAACTGAAGGCAGAAACTCAAAGAAGAGTTTATCTCTTTAATTCTTACCAAAAAATTTCCACTTTATAGATGAGAAAAATAAGGCCTAATCATACCACAGCGATAAATGTGCACCAATATTTATAGCAGCACAATTTGTAATAGCCTAATTTGTGATATTTCTGTGTGGAAGCCCAGCAATATTTTATTCAACAATTTCTGTGTCTCACAGTTAAATAATTAATCATAGATATAAAGTTGTATAAAGTTTGAAATAGATTTAAAATAGATTAAATTATGCAATGAAATATTATTTTTTTGCTATTCAGAATATAAAACCAGGCTGGAAGATATAACCTGGATGCTAAAATATTATCTCCCAGGTATTCTAGTAGCGTACACAGATAGAAAACTTGAAGTCAGCATTGTCCTTGTTTTCCCAAGATATATGGCAATGTTGTTTCACTGGCATCACTGAAGAGCCCCTGGAAGGAGTTTTGTAATAGAAAACTAGACTATATTTGTGTGTGCAGAGAAGAAACTTTGCTTCTAGAGATGGAGCTGATTGGAAACGGGAGGACTTATATGCCTTAATTGTTTGGATATAAATTTTAAAATACGTATTGATTGCAGTTGGATCCAGCTGGAAATAACAAAAGAAATAATAACAACAAACAGTGGTTCAAGTCTCTGGATCTTAGTCTGGAACACACATTGAAACTCTCCGGGGAATTTTAGAAATTATTGAGACTTAGTTCCCACCATCAGAAATTCCCCTTCAGTTGGTAGTGTACACAGTGACCTAAGTTAATGGGAACTTTAAAATGCCACAAGTGATTCAAAAGGCCTGAGGTTATAATTAGGACTCGGTATAACATATAACCTTTAAAAGGCTCATTGTATTGAAGACTTAATTGCTGATGGGCTCTAACTTCATCAGTGGATGAGATCATAATTTGATGGTATTATAGAGGTTTGGAAACAGAAGGTGGGGCCTAGATAAAAGGAGTGGAGCATGGGGGCATGACCCCAGGGGCTATCTCTGGTCTCTGACCTCTTCTTCTCTCCCACCCCCACCACTTTCTGGCTGCCAGGAAGAGAGGAGCTTTCCTCTGCCTTGCCACAGACCTAAAAGCAATGGAGCTGGCTGACCATGGACTGAAACCTCTGCAACCATAAGCCAAATTAGCTGACCATCCTTTAAGTTGCTTCTATCAAGTGTTTGGTCATGCTGATAAAAAGCTGATTCGCACATTAGCTAAGCTTGAAGGCCAGTGTACCAGTTGAAAGAGGTAAAGACTTTTAAAAAAAACACACACACACAAATCCCAGAAGTGAGCGGACAAAAACAACCAGCATAAAGTTGCTAAAAGATGCCTTCAAGGAGTCAGAATCCCTTTAATCTTTCTCCTCTCCCCTTCTTAGTCTTCATCTTTCATTCTCTCGGTAGCAAGAAAGCTAGGGCACCAAGCACTGTGTCTAGACTCTGTGTCAGAAGAAGGCAGAAGGGAAAATTGGCTTGTCCTCATATCTCTTTTTAGTCAGAGGTGGAAGCCCACCTCAAGAAGGTCTAATAAATTCCCAAGTATATTACATGACCATCTCAGGCTATAATGAAATCTTCAACTTTGTATGTGTGTCTTTGCACCCTCCAAGGTGGAAGGCAAGGGAGAATGGTTACTGGGTAAGCCAGTATATGCATCAGCCAACAATGAGCATTTTACTTTTCTAATTTTCTAAATGTAAAAATGATGCTATCAAGACCTTAAGGAAATAGCATATCTGGGAGCATTTTCATCATAAACTGGACTTCTACCACTTTATTTTCTAATTATGTTACTGGATCCCAGCTCAAACCTCTTTGCTATTTTTTCTGAGGCTCTATTAATGAATACAGCAGCTTTTGCAAATCTCAGTTTTCATTTGAGTAGAAAAGAAGCAGCCACTAGCCTAAGACTGAAGAGTAGAATGACCATAAAATCCTCCCCAAAGTCCTGGCCTCCTTTTGTCTGATAGTCTCCAAAATAAATTTAGTTTCTCTGCTGACCTGAAGTTCACATTAAACTATTTACTGCCAAAGGTTTGAATTACTGCAAATATGTCCCTTGGGTTTATCCCAGTTGAATTAAATCAGAGCCCCTGCCACAATCTCTCATTTGGCAATTATTCTTATTCCAATCTCCCTCCTGAACCCAAGACTCACAATTTCCAACTTCCTGCTGGACAAGAACACCTTGATGTCCCATAGACAAATCCAACTCCATATGTCATCACGACCTCATTACATTCCGTCCTCCAAACTCCTGTATTCTAATTTTGATGAACTATGCAACCATGGATTAATTTGCTCGAACTACAGTCTCAGATCTGGGCTGAAGTCTTCTCTTTATTTCATATATTCAATCAGCAAACTCCTATTACACAGATGCTTTCCTCTAATTCAGGTTCAACTCATCTCCTACTTAGACCATATTGCAAAAAAAGATTGAAATGACCTTACACCTGTAAAGAATGAAGCAAAAGCCAGTGGATTAGAGAACAAAGAGCAGAAAAGAGAGGATAAGGAGATGAGATGAGAAAGGCAGGCTGGGCCCCAAACCTATAAGCCCACTGAGGAGGAAGTGGTTGATTGTGGCAGTTTTGGGGTTTGGATGGTTGGTTGATTGGTTGGATGATTGGTTAGTTGGCTAGTTGATTGGTTGGTTTTAGTCCTGGGGATCAAACCCAGAGCCTCATCATGCTAGGCAGAACTCTACCACTGAGCTACAACCCCATCCCTTGGTTTGTTTTTTAATAATTAGGTTGGCAGGCCTTTGTACAGCCTGAAAATATTTAAATTCAATCTAGTTCACCCTACTCACTGACCCTATACCACTTTTATAAAACCAAAATCAAACTACACTTTAAAATCCATGGTACTCTCCACCCTGGCCTAATCATATGAAAACCATCCCACGGTATACCTCCCAATACTCCTCGAAACTGTCGGTTTTATCCAAAAAGGGGATGGGGTGAGAAACTGTGTTGTCTCAACCAAGAGAAACTGAGGGAGATAGGATGATTGTTTGTTATATGGAATTCCAGGTGAGAGCCTGGAACAGAAAAAGGACATTAGGTTAAAACTAAGGAAATCTAAATAAATGGCAGACTTTAGCTAATAGTGTCAATATAGATTAATTCTAACGAGCATCCTATCCAAATGCAAGGTGTTAATAATAGGAGACTGTGTAGGACTATTTGGGAGCTTCCTATTCTCTCGGGTTTTCTGTACATCCAAGACTACTCTAACACACAGTGTATAATCTTTTAAAATCTCAGGTGAAGTGTGTAGCTCAGTGGTGTAGCCCTTGCCTAGCAGCATGAGGCCCTGGGTTTAATTCCCAGCACCACAATGAACAAACCATAAACTCTGCGATCATTCCCTCTCTCCTAAAGGGGAAACGCTAAGCAGCACGGACTTAAGGTGTTTTCTTCCAGGCCAAATTTATTATTCTCCCTGCACCCCCCAGTGATACTCCAGCCACACTGACCATTGTACTTTCCCCTGGACATTCTAGGCCCTTTTGTGCCACCAGACCCTGCACATACTGTGCCCCATGCCCAGAATGCCACACTCTGCCCTTCTGAGCTCAGTCACCTTTTCAGCTCTTCCACTAGGTGCATCTCTACTGTCCCAGCTGACTCCTCCTGTGACATCACACAGCCTTTAAAACACTCATACATCATCTGCTGACAACAAATTCTAGAAGAGCGAGCTGGGATAGGGAAGTAAAAAGAATCAGGATGAGTTATGTATGTGGATGAACTCCCCATGATGAATGTATGATGGACTGCAAGCATGTACTAATAAAAATTAAAAATTATTTTTAAAAACAGAAGAGCAAACTGCCCAAGGAAACCACCTTTCTCTCACTCCTAGGTCCAGAGCAGCTAACCAAACCACCACCATCTTTTAAATCTTCCCAGAAGTCATATAAGAGTCCACAATGGACTCTTCTGCCTCCACAATTGCCAGGGACCCAATCCGGCTCTCAGAGAGTCCTTCTGAAGCCTTCTTGGCTGACCTGCAGTGAGGGGAGTACTCAGGAATTCCTTGGGTGAAGTGGAAATGAAACTCACTGCACCATTTTCCAAAGAAATCCTCTTTACAAATCCCCTTTTCCGTGCATTTTATACCTTGAATGTGAGTGAGAGGTTTAAGAGAATATGTGATCAGTGTGTGATCACTGTGTGATCAGCTGCAATGTATATCTACATGGTTCAGCTTCCCTTCCTGTCCCTTTCTTTGTGTTTCTATGTAGTTCAGGGTGACCTTGAACTCACTATATATATTGTAGGCTGACCTCGAACTCACAGTGCTCCTCCTGCCTCATCCTCCCAAGTTCTGGGGTTACAGGTGTACACCACCACGCCCAGTTTAAATTAGTCCTGATAAAAAAATAAAAAATAAAAATAAATTAGTCCTGATGGCAGTCCCACTCTCCAACTACTCCAGCTCTTCCAAAGACACTAACCAGTGGTGCATTACTTATCTGTTGCTGCTTAACAATATTACCACAAACTTAACTGTGTAAGCAGAACACATTTATTATCTTATATTTTGCGAGGTTCAGAATTCAGGCTTAATGTAGCTGAATCCTCTGCTTAGGGTCTCACAAAGCTGTAAGCAAGGTGCCAGCCAGGACTGTGGTCACTTCTGAGGTTACTCTGGGGAAAGACCTCCAAACTCACTCAGAAGTCAGCTGGCAGAATTCAGATCCTTGTGGCCATATGACTCAGGCCTTCAGTTTCCGGGTGCTTGTCACCCAGCTACTCTCCACTCTTAGAGATTGCCCACAATTCCTTGGCACTGGGGCTTCCAACATGGCCGTTTACTTCCTCCAAGGCAAGAAAGCAGCTCAGAAAGATGGAACTAAGCTCCTGGGGCCCACAGTCAATACTCACAGGCATTCCAGTGCCTTTATTCTCGTGAACCTCACCTTAAGGGTCTACTTATCTCAACTGCCTCTGCTTTCTCAGCTTTTCCTTCTTCCTATCCCTGTCAGGTCTCTGTGATCAGTGCCCTGTGCCTACCTGATGGCCACAGAAATAGGAAAAGGGCATGGTCCCTCACCCAGAGAGAGCGCCTCTGCTAGCGCTCGCTGCCTATGTGAAAGCTGTCCAAAAATAGCTCATCGATTTTACTGTCATGCAGGAGAGGAACAGATGAACTCAGGCTGTGACAAGGACCTCAGCTGCCTGAAACACCCCATGGTGCAGAGATGACCATCCTTTGCATTTAAGTGAAGCCCCAAAGCACAGAGCATACTCTTCGGCGACAGTCCCTAGCTTGTGGAGCCTTGTTCCATCAGTAGAAGTGCGTGCTTGTTTTGTGACCTCCCAGATTCCAGTCTTTGAAGGGCCAGGGCCTTGTCCAATTTTTCATTTTAACTGTTCACTCAAGATTGAGCATACAGTAGATGTTTAACATACATTAGGAAGAATTGATTTGACTCCCATAATCTGGAAAGAAATGACTAGATTGTGGTGTCAGAACCTAGAGAATTATAGTAAACAAGTTTTTAAATATGTAGAAGAGAATGAGGTCCTTATAACCAAATTCTATTCAGTCATATAAAGGTAGCCAAAATAGATCAAATGGAAAGTGAAATTATGTATCATTACATTTCTTGGAAGGCAGCTATGCTCACCACTATACCACTAACGCTCATTATATTTCTTGTAAAAGACAAAATTATAATAATGGCTACTGATAATGATAAGAACTGGCACAATGGATCTTATCAGCCATAGCCTACATTGTATCTTCCTGTTACTGTGTGGCATTTTTATTCATTTTCCAGTATAGGTAATTGAACCCAGGGCCTCATGCAGGGTAGACAAGCCCTTTACCACCAAGCTACACCCATAACCTCATTTTACATTTTGGTTAATAATAATATGACTACCAAGAGCACAAGGAACCCCAGTGGCTCAGAAATGAATCATGTCTCACTTCCTTTTAGTAAATATACGTTTATTATGCAGTTGATTCACAGAATTCCACAAACACTGACTGGGAGTTTAGCCCTTGCAATGTGTTGGGCTGGTGCCAGGCTTCTAGAGGTAGAAATGTCAAGGGCAGTGTACCTAGATTTCATCAAGGTATTCAACAAAGTGTCTCATGATCCAGTGATGGCTAAGGCAGAGGGAGGTGACTGGTATAAAACTCTAAGATGGTTTTGCAGCTGACCGAATAGCCCGCCCACATGGAGAGCTGATAAATAACTAATTGTCCATCGGCAGCAAGCCTCCTGTGCAAGTTCACAGTCAGTCCTCTTAGCACTGCCCTGGTCAACATTTTTATACATGACTCAAATGAAGGAGATGATAAGCCAAAGTTTACAGTAACAGCCAGTGGGTGAAAGAAGCAAGATGCAAAATGATCTGAACAGTGTGAAATTCAACAAGGATCTTTGTAAAGCTCTATATTTAACTTTCAAAAATAAAAAAAAATCAGCAGCACAAACTCATAATGATTCCTGGCTTGGTGGCAGATCATGTAAAAAAAAAAAAAAAAAAACTGGGTTTTTATTGACCGCAGTTTCATTCTGAGGCATTAACGGAATGTGACTGATAAAAACAAAAGCTGGGGCAATTCTTGACCACAGCCATAAATCTCGTGTCCAGATAAGAGGGTGGTAGTTCAGTCCTGTTCTAGTGAGCCCACACTGGAGATCTATTTTCTCTTCTCGGCATCGGTTTCCTTGTTGGAACATGGCGCCCTTGACCCATTTTTGTGAAGTAATCTTCTCTCACACCCCTTTTCCACCCTGGGTTCTTGTAAGCATTGAGCTTGCCCCTTCTTAAGTAGCAAGATGACAAAGCAGTAATGTCATGTGAACCAGGCTCCTTACCGAGATTGTTGTTAACTTATTCTTTTATTGCAGTTTCCACTCCCTGGGAACCAGGGTCTAAATCTAGGGGAACGAAATGACTGGAAGTCTAATTTACAGCCATTACGTGCGCTCCAAACAAGCCTCCCCTCCCCCAGTCAGAACACAATACTTTGTCCTTGAACCGGACTGCCTTGCTTAGATTCCTATTCTTCCTACAAAGACTCCAAGAGATCAGCCTTGCTAACCTCCTACAGGAATCGAAATCTACCATTTAGTTCAAAAAGTGGCATCCCTGCTACACTGAGGCAAAGTCAGCAGAGTCAGAATGCAAAAGTTCCTCTCTCCCCCTTGACTAAATACTTCTCCTTTGCCAGAGGTCCATCCCGATTCTTACTTCCTCAGTCTCCCCACCCCCAGCCCTAGGGAGACTCAGGAGAAGGGAAAACTGTATAGAAGAGAGGAGAGAAAAGAAGATACAAAAAGGAAAAGAAGAGAATTACCCTGATTCCAAAGAAAGGTCCTTTTGTTATTGTTCCAGCAAATTGTAGTTCTCTCCTATTTTGTTCATCTTCCCTCAAGCCTCTTCAATTCATATACCTGCCCAAGGACTAGAGCAATTGCAGGGTGCCAGGTCCACTCCAGCCCAAGGGGATAATCCTGAAACTAGAACCAGTCCAGAAGATGCACCATCCACCCTAGCAACATGCCCACTGTCACACCAGGGGAAGGCCCAATCAGAAGCTGCACACACCTGTTTCTTCCTTGTCCAACAGAAGCCTGGAAAGCTGTAGTCTCTGCCACTAATGTTCTTGGATTGGGAGGGTGGGAGAACATCCATAAGTCCGGCTGTATCCAAAATACTGTGAACGCTTTATTTCATTTAATAGCCAATAAATTTGGCACTGATGTGCATTAATTAAGATGTCTTTCATTTAAGAAGCAAAAAACTCAACTCAAAATGGCATAAATGTTAAAGAGAGTTATTGATTCACACCTTTGAGTAACAGACGTGGAAAGGGCTTCAGGAGGTTCAACTTCAGAATCAACAATTTTATTGAAGAGTCGTGTGGTCCCGTCTCTCCCCGCCCCCATCCACTGCTCTACCCTGCCATCCACATTAAGAGTGTCCATCTCAGGCTGGCCCCTGATCTAGCCTCAGGGTGGCTCTTCTTTGCTATTGAAATCATGTATATCCCTATGCTTATCTAGCAGGAAAAATAAAACTTTATTTCCTCCTCTCCTCGCCTCATCTCGCCTCGCCTCGCCTCACCTCTCCTTTCCTTTCCTTTCCAGCAACAACCAGTAAACTTCTACAAGCTCATTGCCTGATTTAGGTCAAGGCCCATGACTGAGTCTATAGTAATAACCTGGAAACGGAATTTTTCTAGGCCTGAGCCTTCAGCGGGGGAATGGTCTCTCACTCCAGCAAAGGTCATGATAGTGAGCAAGGCAGAAGAGGAGCTAGTGAGACAATCCCAAGGCTCTTTCAAAGGCACATGCCCAGTTTTACAGAGGAGACACCAAGCTTGGAGAAGGCAGGTAGCTGTGTAATAGTGATGTCAGGATTCTCATCCTCCTTTCAGGGTATCTTAAGGAACCAAACTAAAGAAAAGCCAGAATCCTCATCCCTTTGGCTTCAATCTGAACCATGGAAACGAGAAGCAGGGTTTTCCCAAGCCTGAGAAGATCTCAGCCACTGCACTGATGCCAGGAGCCAAGAAATCAACCACCTCACAAAGCTGGGCTATCTTGGAATCCACACATCACCAGGGGCTTCCCCGACCTCAGCAAACGTCTGTAAACTGAAGAGAAGATGCATTGCCCTCACAGGTGTGTTCCTAGAGCCCTGCTTTTCCAAGTCCTCTCTGGTTCACTCAGTGGTATGGGCTAGCCTGGAAACCTTGCTGCAACACACAACATTGCTCCGCCTGTGGAATATCTTCCAGGTTCCAAAGGACAGATCTGCAAATAGACGTCTGGAGCACAGCCCCATCCACTGCTGGGAACTGCCTTTGTTGGACTTGTTTATTTGGGAGCACTGCTCTGGACTTTTACCCAGCAGCTGCCTGGAAGGAGGCAACCTGGCTTTAGCTGACCGAAGGTGGGGCTAGCAGAAGAGTAAAGCTGATAGCTGCTGCTCACTGGGCACCTAGCTCTATCACAGGAGGGAAGGGCTATTATACAGATGGTCTCCAACAGGGAACCTCATGTAAAGGGCCTGAGTGTCCCCAACCACTTCCATGTGATCAGAGAGGGAGAGAAAAAGTTGACTCGCACGATGGGAAAGGCTTTTGCAAATTCTGAGGGCCACTGAGTATATAATCTTTCCTCTAAGCAGCTGCTGTTTCTCACTCTGTTGTGGTCTCTCACACGCAGCTTCAGGTGGGAGTGTCATGGCCTGCCACAGCCATGTTGGCCTTGAAGATTTTTGTGTTCTATTTTGAGCAATTTCACTGTTGATGATCCTGGCAAGTATGTCCATATTCTGACAATATTTAGAGTCTGAGGTAAGTGTGAACTAGATAATGGCCTTTCAAGTCATGCAAAATATTCCGCTTAAAGTTTTAATTTCTTCCTCAGAGCATCTGCAAGGTCCTTTGACCCTTGTGCATGACTTTCTGGAGAGTTTGCCAAGTTTCTATCCACTCTCACATGTGCAGGTGCAGGGAGATGATGACAGATAGGCAGAACCTTCACGTCTGTTGGGTCATGAAGGACATCGGAGACCACAGGGACCGCTACTGCTTCTGCAGCTTTTGCAACTTGTTCTGAGATGCACAGTGCTGACCTGTTCGTCTGTGGCTTTTCTTTCTCTCTGGACATTTTAGGATCTCCCTAGAAACATGTGTGAGAGCATACCACAGTCCCCACTGTGAGTTGTTCCTAGGACTTGGCTAACATTCCAAACCTGCCATGACTAAAACAATACGTATCTGCGACTTAGCTCTAGGTGACTCACCAGAAGAGCTATTTTAAACAGAATTTGTAGCGACTAAGATTACATTTGTTCTAGAATAAAAGAGCCTGAAGGGACAAAAAGCTAATGCAATCTTTTTGAACTGCTCTTTTTAAACTCACAGAACCCTGCTGTATTTTCTTGACAGCAACCTAGTTACTAGGCACAACAGGACGACTAAGAATTGGTATCTAAAACACCACGCCTTAACCACATTTGGCAGGATTGTCAAGCTCATCAGAAGACAGGTTCACCAGAATAGTGAAAGTCTTGTTCATCTTGCCACCAGGGAAGGGCTTGACACATACCCTGTAAAAGAACACTTGTCAGGCTCTGTTAGAGCTAGTAGAGCTCTGGTAGCCTTGGGAAGGGCGATAGCTTACCAGCCACCTGTCCTGTGGCATGGTCTTCCATAGTTCTCTTGGAAGTTAACTGTTGCTACTCCCTTCCCCATTCCAGAATGCAGAAGCGAATTGGAGTCTTTAGCTCTAACATTTGAGCTGGGACAGTTTCTTGAAGCAAGGAACCAGTGGATAGAAAGAATAAGGGATTTCATGCTGCACAAATCAGGTACAAAGATAAGAACAAACCTCATTATTTTTCTGAGAAGCTAGTTCCTTTCCTGGGGTAAACAAACAAATCTGGGAGAGAAGGCTTGAGGATTGTCAAGACAATCTTCAAGAGATGAAGCCGAGTTGAGCCCACTACCCTAAACCAATGTTCCCTACCTGGGGTCTTTCTCTTCCCTTCCCTTCCCTTTGTCATTATTATACAAACCCCTTTCCTGAACTCTTCTTCACACAGCTGAGATAGGCTGGAATTTTCCAAGTCTTACAAAATTCTAAGGGAGAACAATAGGGACATAACAAGAAAATATATGAAGCATAAACATAATCAAACTTGTGCAATTTATTAACAGTGGTGAAATTTGGGGAATGGGACATGAAAAGGAGGATTTTGTACGTTATAAATTTCTTGTTTATTTTTCAAGAGCCACATTTACTTTATGAGAAACACACACATGTTTTAAAGCTTATACAGTGTTGGCTTTGGCCCTTCCATAGCATTCTAGCTCTGATGGTTCATTCTACCTACAGACTTTTCACCTGATTCATTGTGATACTCAACCTTCTGCTCCTTCCTACACCCACCCTTCCTCAGCAGGACTCACAGATCTTCTTCTGAGAACAACAAATGACAAGCCTGATCATTCACCAACAAACACGTTTCTGTGCCTGCTATAGTGGCAGACACTAAATAAACCATCACATGCTTTTAGTGTGTATCAGTATCACTCAGACACCTTTTCTATTTGATAGGAGAAGAGATTAAGGGTCATAGACCTGTCTCAGATCTCACATTTTTTAAAAAGCCACTTATACAAAAACACACTTAACAAGCTCATTCATCTCTGCCAACAAAAAAGATTATGGCTGAAAGAATTCTCAAACACAACAATGTCAACAACAGGAAGGAACTCATTTGCATACAAATGATCTTCCCAAAGCCTTATAAAGAGGAAAACCCCACTTTCTGAAATAGTAAGCAGCGCCAAGCAACTAATATTGTCAAGACGAGGCAACCCCCGTCCGTCCTCTGGTCCCTTCAATCAGATGACTAAGAACGTTTATCAGGCCCATCTAAGTTATGACTGTTCGCTCTTACCTGGACTTCAAGGACCCACTCATTTTCTGTCTCTTATCCTCTAACCTAAGGTCAAGAATTTCCACTTAGCTGTGACTCAACTTAGGCTATTCTTAACTTTACTGAGGATGCCTCTTCCTTAACCTGCCTCAGTTTTCCCAAAGAAGAGAAAGAAAAAACCTCTAGAAACACCAAAAATGAACTTCATCCCAAGCTTTACATCCAGTTCTTCTGAGAATGACACTTGCAGGGGGCACTGCCAAGGAACACTAGCCACTGGCACACCCTTCAGGGAACAGTCTGTGCTCAGGACATTTGTCTGTGGTTACGGCTCTCATGATATCACCGACCTATGAGGAAAAGACATCCAAACTCTCAAAGATCCTGGGCCTTGCTCAAGTATCTCACTGGCCAGAGCCCTGCCTGTGCGCCCTTTTGGAAGGACAACAAGGAGTCTGCTTTCCTCCCAATTCCCAGCAAGTTTATTCCAATGGACGGGGCAGGCAAGAGTTAATGGCCCAAATGGGAACAACCACTCCTGTGGTCCAACAGGTTATCCCAGGAAATGACAGCCCAGATGGAACGGAACTATACAAACATATATTCCTTAAAACTGCCCCCCACCCCCCAAAAAAATTCTTCAAGGCTCTTAGCTAAGATAAACCAATACAGAACCATCCTCAAATCATTTCAAAAATTTCTTCTGAAGAAAACAGCAGGTGGCAGCAAAGTTTTACATTTTTTACCCTTTGGCCTGGACTGAAAATAAAATGTCAGGGAATAAACTCATCTCTGAGTCAGACAGCTGGCTTAGAAATGGGCATTCTGCCCTCTTGTAATGTGAAGAGTACAGACTCTTGGGGGAGGAGAGGACTCCATGCATTTTGACAAGATAATCTCCCCCAAAGCCCCCACCCTACACCAATCTAGAGGCCTTCCTGGTTTTGTAGCTCAGGCAGGGAATCGACTGCGGCAGGGTAACCAGATTCCAGAGACTATGGCTGTGAATCTCATATTCATTTGCCCAATGTCAGAGCCACGGGAGGTTGTCAAAAAAGCGTGAGTACGATTAAGTGGAAGTATGCCTAAGAATTAGCATCTGTCTCATGGCATCTTCACCACCTCTTACGATGTAATCCATGGCAGAATGTGGGGACTAAGAAAAGTGGAAGAAAGAAGTTAACATCTGTTTCTGGTGCACCTGGTGACTTAGAGACCTCTGAAAGCTACATCACCACCCCTCAGCTGCTGCAGCTCTAGCTCAGGAATGGCAGCGCCAAGTCCGCTGTCCAGTTTGGCCTCAAATATCTTCCTTGCCTTGGTGTTACGCTTGGCTCTTAACTTCAGGCTGTGGCTGGCGGTATTCCATTGCCACAGTGCACTGGAGCTCAGACCCAAGCTTTTGCTGAATTGTTTTGCAGGGCAAATACAGGTTTGCCTTAAGTAGTGACTGGTCAGTTCATTCCATCTCTAAATGGTGCTTTGAATTCTCAGGCTTCACTTTAGATGAAGCAATTTCCCTTTCCTTTTAGAGGAAACTCTTACTTTTAAAATAGAGAATGAGAGACAGAAGGAGAATGGAAGATTCCATTATTGTTTTAAAAGGTACAAAGCCTTGTAAGAAAAAAAAGAAGAGAGAGACACAAAACTGAAGACCTTGTTTCTAAGATCCAAAACAGATCTTGCAAACCGATGTATTTATGAGTTTTATTTCTGGAAGTGGGAATTGACAGAAAAGTGAACAGCCTTGGCCTTTTGTAAGTGATACCACTAAATCTACAGCATCTCAGCTTTTGGTGATTAGTTAGAACATTTTTGAAAGGAGCACTAGAAGTAGGAGAGACTCATTTATCTACATAATTGGGGTTTCAGCTCCAAACATGTGATTTTTTTTTACTTTCCTATAGAAAACATGATCTTATTCTGACAAGTTAAGAACAAACTTCACAGCTTGGCAGCACGGAGTGGGTCATTTAAAAATATTTGCTAAGGAAAAGCATTCTACAATTCCTTTGAATGTAATAAACAATATCTTCTGAGGCAACTTGCAACAAATGTTCCAGAATTCATATCAACATTTAATTCTCCCTCTGTGTACATGTTCTGCACTCCCCAACTATGATGCTAAATCGTTTAATGCAGAGAATTGACAGCACCAGGAAAATATTTGGATTGACTGTCTGGAGTTGCCATTATTGGCTTTAATTATGACCTACTGGCTCTTGGGTCCTGAAGCAGCCAGAAAATGAGACATGTGTGCTAAAGTATTCATTAGAATTCCCTTCTTAGTCATTGTTCAGAAAGAAAAAGTTCCTTTCTGGCTCTCATCTTCAGTCTTTTAAGTGGAGTTATTAATATGCCAGATTTTTTAAAGGATCCGTCAGAAAACAAGATTATGTGCATACCTTGTATTCTGCATCTAAAAACATCTTAAACAGTCAAAATGTCCCTTTGCTCTCATCTGTTACCCTGAAGAAAAATGGTTTTTGCAGCCATGACATGAACTGGTATTCTCCAGCCAGGCGTCTTCTTCCAAGCCCAGCTCTCTTGAGCAACCTTAGTCTTATAAGCTTTGGAATTGGAAGTTTTGGTGAAGTCTCTAAACTAATCAGAAAAGATGGGTGACCTTCTTCAGATCTTTCATCTTCATGTCTCCCTGAATATAAGCTCTTAGAATGGTGGAGTTGGAGGGGAGGAATCTTACGGATCATTGACTCTATGTCCTCTTTCAATAAATGATTTATCTAAGGTGAAATCCATTGCTTGAACTTTGTGTCCTGGCATGGTTTTGTTTTGTTTTTAAATTGGGATATTCATAGTTGTTCTTATTACAGAGTTGCCATTTAATGAGCATTTACTACACTGCCAACCAGGGGTTGATGCTTTCCTATGTGTCGTACCATTCATCTTCCCAACAAGCCCATAAGGGAAATATTATTATTCTCATTTTATAACTAATGAAACTGAGACTGAATTTAAAGAGATTTGCCCATGATTATAAGGCTAGGAGGAGGGAGAGTCTGTGCACAAACTCAAGACTGTCTGACTTCAAAGCGTTTACTATCCTGCTCCTATTTGCATGCCAAATAAAATGAAGCCAGATGATAAATCAGTTGGGATGTCTTGGGCAGTCACATCACTTTCATGCTTGAAATAATGAGGTGAGTCATCCACAGTGAGAAAGTAGAGGAGGAAGCCCAAGCAGTCCCCACTTAGAAGAATTTGCAGACACCAACGGGAATCATAGAGATGCAACTATTTCCCATTGTTTGCTTGTTATATTGGACATGACAGTCTACCCTGAAAGCTTTTGAAAGACTTCCCTGCTTTTAATAAAAGTTGGCCGATTCCATGTTGGCAATTTGTCTTTCATTTAATAAAAATTTGGTGGAGGGAATTTAGAATAGATGGTTATTTTGGGAAAAAAAGTAATTTGGAGGCTTTTTGAGGTTTGTTTGTTTGTTGTCTTTTTCAGACAGGGTCTTGCTATGCATTTCGGGCTGGCCTCGAGCGCACTTTGTAGTCCAGGTTGGTCTCAAACTTGCAACTATCCTCCTGCCTCAGCCTCCCGAGTGCTGGGATTACAGGCGTGCACCACCATGCCAGGCTTGTTGTTTTGTTTTTTATGAAGGTCATGTGGGGCTGGGAGAACAGATGTGGTGTGAATCAGGGAAGCTTATCATTAGCACATATGATGGGGTTATTGCCTGGGAACACTTGAATTTTCCATTGAAACATGGTTTGGGAAAGAAACTTTGACGTTTCAGAAAAACTAAATAAGTTAAGATAAAGTTGGAATGTTATGGATTAAATTAAAGAACATGAGATAAGGACATTTAAGGGAAATATCTAAGTTTGTTAACCTAGGTGCCGATGAAAATTATGTAAATTGAAAAAGCACTTCATCTCAAAGAGAAAAATAATATTCCTGGATTAGTTATAAGTAACTTCCTGATTCCTGGTCCCACAGTGCCTTTTGTCAATGAGGTCACTTGAACCCCTCTACAAGTAGGTATGTGCCTGGTCAAGGTGAGTTAAAGGGCATTAACTCCACATTGGGCTATTTCAAAGTCAAATCAATTTCACCCACTGTGTTAGTCATCTTTTCATTGCAGTATTTCCAAATACCTGAGACTATCAAGCTAAAGAACGAAAAGGTTTATCTCAGCTTGCAGTTTCAGAGAGTCAGTTCGTGCTGTGCTGGTTCCATTGTTTTTAGGCCTGTGGCAAAGTACAAAACTCATGGCAGAAGGGCATGGTGGAAGAAAGCTGTTTATCTCAGGGCAGCTGGGAAACAGAGAGGAAAGGACCAAGGATAAGATGCAGTCCCCAAACTCACTATCCCACAGCCCACACCCTTCAAGTAGGTCCTACATGCTGTTTCCGTTATCTCCCAATAATGCTATCAAGTTATAATCTCATCAATGGACTAATCCACTTAAGTCAGAAAAGCCTCATAAGCCAACCACCTTCTGAAAGCCCCATTTCCGAACACAGGAGATTTGGGGGTTATGTTTTAGATCTAAGGCATAATATCCACCAATACCATCCTAATCCATACCAATCTCATCTCTTATCTGAACTACCGCAATAGCAGTACATCCAGTACCTGGTACAAGGCCCAGCACCAAATAGACAGATGAATTAAACTATTGTTGACTAGGTGAATAAATGAAACCCTGTTTGCCCTGAATCAGTGACTCGCATTTTGATTCCCTAATCCTGTTGTGTGACCGGTACCAAGACCAAGCCATGAAACTACATTCCTAGGACTATAGCCTCACCCTGTTCTTACCAATCCCTTCCATGGGTACATACAGTGTATTAATGTGTTTGGACCACTATAATAGAATAGCACAGAGTGGTGGCTTGAACAGTGTGCATTTATTCTCTCCTAGTCTCAGAGGCTGGACATCCAAGGTCAAAGCATTGGGATGTTTGGTTTCTTTTGAGGTCTGTCTTCTTGGCTTATAGATAGCATCTTCTTTTTTCACAGTCTTCTTGTAAAGATACTGTCAGATTAGATTTGAGTTCACATGTATGACCTTATTTCACCTTAGTTTCCTCTTTAAAGGCAGTCATCTTCCGAGCTACTGGAGGTTAAGAGTTCAACATACAAAGGCAGGGTGAAGGCACAATCAGCCCATAATAAACAGTAACTCCTGTCCATTCTCTGCATCCAATAACTAGATCTCTGGGGGCCTGCAGATGGTTTGTTGTCAATTAGTTGGTTAGTTGATTGGTCGGTCAGTTAGTCAGTTGTTCACTTGGCTGGTTGAAACCAAGACTTGCTAGGCTGCCCAGGCTGGTCCTGAACTCACAGGTCCAAATGATCCTCTTACCTCAGCTTTCTGAGTGAGTAGCTGAGTCTGGAAGTGAGCGCCACTGTACCCAGCTTCTCTCCCATTCCTGGTGCCCTGTGACTCCTGCTCTTCCTCCTGGATGCCAGCTCCTGCCAACACCACCACCTGTTTTCTGTTACTTCATCTTCAGCTGGCCTTCTTCCCATTCCTGCAGCTGGTCCTCTCTCCAAACACCTGTCCTCCCATGCAGTTAACTCCTCTCTTTCTGGCCATGTTAGTGGATGCCACCCAAAGTCTAAAACTAATAAATCAATCAACTCTAGTTATTGGCCTGTTAGACCCCAGAGGTGCAGTTTTGAAACAGCATGGCAACCTGTGGGCTGAATGAAGCTGGGTGCCCTCACAGAGATAAAATTTTACACACAATTGCACAATGGCATTGTGCCCCAGCCACAGAGAATCCAGTTCAGTTGCTTCGGAACAGAGCTCGTACCAGTATTTTTTCCAGTTTCCCCATGTGATCTTAGTTGGCAAAAGAAGTTAAGGATCACTGCTCTAACCAGTGGAAGCACACCCATCAAACTGGGGCAAAAGGTTACAAACCGGGCTACTGCACCAGAGCAACTGAGGCTGGCAACCCCACGTGTGACTTGTGGATGTGACGGAATGCACCTCCCCTCACCCAGCCTCACCCTTATAGAGGTTGCTGACTCTCTTAAATAATATCCCCCTCTGGTGAACTTTGACTGCCCTTTGCTCTAAGAAGTTGGAGGTGGCTTATTAGTGTCCTCTGCCATGTAGCAAAATCTGGATGGGGCTCAGCTATGACTCCGGACATAAGCAAGTACCATCAAAGCAGTAAACATACCCTGCAAGCTGTATGAGGGAAAGCCCCAGGCAGTGAAACCAGAACAGTCAGCAAAGCCCTTGGGCTCAGCAGATCCCCTCAGAAGGCTGGAGATGGGCTCCAGTGATGCCCAGCAGGTGCTGGATCAGCTCCACAGGGTTGCTGAGATTGACCTACAGGCACCACACACTGGCTGGCCTCCTCCCTGTGGGGCTCTGTCCCTTGGGCCTTCTACCACCTCCTACATCTCCAAAGGCCTGGGCAAAGGGTCCAAGTCTATGTTTCCCTCTAGCCTTTTCCAACATGGGCAAAGCCTAACCCCTCATGCTTCCGGCTTTCCCTTTAGATTCTTAAGAGCCTTTTCTTCTTGCAACAAAACCTGCTTCTCTGCAAATAAAAGGCTTTCAAAACTATTGTTTTTGATGTGGGCTTCAAGAGGCTATTTTAAAAGTCTGAAAACTGAACATTGACTGTTTCTTCCTCTTTGCATTTGGCTTGTTCCAATCCTAATTCTCCTCAAGGCAATGTCGCTGACTTACTGGGGGAAAGGTCAAGTGGTCAAAGTGTACCCAAAGAAAAGCAGGAAGACTTACACTGGGAGATTCTCTATCTGCATACATGAAATGACCGCTCCACCTGCCGAAACGGCAGCAGGCCAGGATGTCTTGACCAAGTCCTTGCAGATAGTGAAGAGGAGAACTGAGATTTGCCTGAATAATGAAAGTTCTAAGTCATGATTATTAAAACATTCTTCTCTTCAATAAGTCAGTGGTGTGAAAACAAAAGGAAAGAGGGTTGCTCTAGATTTAAAAAAACATTAACGATACAGCAATTTTGTTTGGAGTCTATTTTGAACCAACCACTATCAAAAGACATTTTTAAGACAATCAGGCAAATTTGATTATGGACTGGGTATTAAGAGATGATACCACAGAATTTAATGCCAAGAATGACATGAGCACATTGGTTTATAGGAGAAAATTTTGTTGTTGGTCTTTTTTTTAACAGATACATATTGAAATATGGGGGAGGGTTGGTATTGATATAGGACCTTCATATCATACAGGAAAATGAATGTAACTCCCAATCTGCTAGATGTCAGATACACCAAGTTCATGTTCCCCAAAATCGAAGAATGAATTCTGAGGAACAACGGAGGTTTGCAGTAGGAAATTTTATTGAGAGAGAGACAGAGAGAGAGAGAGCTCCTGAGAAAGATAGGAGGAGACCTCAATGGGTTGCTGAGCACCCTACTTCACAGAGGAAGTTTATAGAGCAAAATCACAAGGTGGGACAATGTGGGCTTAAACCATGAACAACCAATAAGATTATAAGCAAAGCCGCACTTAGGTAATGTTGATACCATGGGGAAGCAGGCCAAGTAGCAAGTATACACTGAAAAAACAAAGAACTTTTCCGGAAGAGATGGCTCCAGGGGTCTTGGTCACCCTCTGAGGTAACTGGGGTCTAGCTAGACTTTATTGGACCAGGTGTTACCACTTATCCTCTCCCCTGGGGAAGTATGTAAATCTAGCCATTCCATCTTTATTTGAGGTCTGGCCTCCAACAGGTGTGCCTCTGGCCACAGTTACAATGCGTTTTCATCTTTTGTATTGACTCTGTAGGGCCTAGCCCTGTCTGACTGCCTATAAGATTTCTACCTAACTTAGCTGTTTATAATAGTATTATGCTGAGCAAAAGAAAAGAAGTCAAGTGCAGTGGTACATTCCCATAATCTCATCTACTCAGGAAGATCAAGGGTTTGAGCCCAGACCAAGAAATTTAGCAAGATCTCAGCTTGAAAACCTGCAATTTGCTCAGAATACATATTGAACAACTGATCAACAATTTAGGGAAAGAATTAAATTAAATCCCTGCCTCATATCATATACCAAGATACATAAATTCAATTTGCATTAAAATGCTTAAAGTATGAAACAAAATCATAAATATATTAAGAAAAATAGGCAGATAGTCTAAGATATTAAAACAGAGACTTAGCAAGCAAGCCAACAAAGACATAAATTATAAGGAAAAGATTAACTTTCTTACAGCACTAGAAGTGGAACCCAGGAGCTTATGTATGCGTGGCAAGCACTCGACCTTAAGCCCAGTATTTTTGATTACATATAGAACTTTTATATGGCAAAAAATCTACACTCCACAAAAAGTAAAAAAGACATGTGTGTCTATATGTAACATGACTTTATTATTTTTAATAGAGAGGATTTCACATAAGTAGGAAAAACACAAGCACTTCAATTGAATAAATGAATCAAGAGCTTAAAAATTAAACTAATATATGCAAGGAAATGCTATCACCACCAAGACATGAGAAATAAATTCACTACTGAAAAACTAAATTTAAATTAAAGTAATAACAAGATGAAGTGATGCTGATTCCTATTTTAGAAGATATAGTAATCTAGATCAACTGAAAATACTGCTACTACCAAATATCCACAAAGGTTAAGTAAAATATACTTAAAATTCTTTTAAATGCATAGTGGAAGACATAAAAAGAATTAAGATGTGTGATGTGCAGGCACCAACTCCCCATGATGAATGTAATTATTGTGTGCTGCAAACATGTACTACTAAATTCTTTTTACATTTTAAAAAATGCATTGTTGGACTCCCTTAAAAATATAGAATCCAGGAGATCAAACCAAGTTGACTAAAATCCACAGTAAAAAGCCTTCCTACTTGGTAATAAAGAGACTCATTCACAGACAAAAGAAAAGGAACTGAGATTCAAAAGTAAGTCCAGGACTCTCAAAAGGCTACACCCCACATCTCTAACACAGCTGTGCTTGGAGTGTAGGCATCAAATCAGAAAATTAATGTATAAAAATGGCCCCAGGTTCATTAAAAAAAAACCTACTTCATATCATATACCAAAATATGTCCCAGTAGGGATAATTCCCATAAGCAATTAGAAGGCAAAAATATAAGCCTTACTGGAAGGCCTCAGCTCAATCCAGTCCACACAGATCATGATAGGCTAAGTTTTAGGAACATGAGCACAGAAAATAGGAAATAGATCATGATGAACAAGAGTCAGCTGATAAAGATAACAGAGTTATTAGCATAAAACTATAAACTAAATATGTTTGAAATTAAATTGCCAGGTATGGTGGCACACACCCGTAATCCCAGCACTCAAGAGGCTGGGGCACGAAGATTGAAAATTTGAGGCCAGTCTTGGCCTTGTCTCACTTGAGACAGTGAGACCATATCTCAGAAAACCGAGAGAGAGAGAGAGAGAGAGAGAGAGAGAGAGAGAGAGAGAGAGAGAAAGAGAGAAAGAAGGAAAGAGAGAGAGAAAGAAAGGAAGGAAGGAAGGAGGAAGGAAGGAAGGAAGGAAGGAAAAAAGAAAGATCCCAAAAACATGAGAAAAGAAGAAAGGAGTAGGAAATACGATTTTTAACTCTCAGGTAACATACTAAGGAAAAAGACAAAGCTCAGTGTTGCTCATTATATGAGAAATTGACATTTATATTTTGTTCATAGAAATGAAAATAGCTTCTTCCAAGGGGCAATATGTTTCAAGGGCTTTTTTTTAAGCATCCATATCTATTGATCCAATAATTTTATTTCTCAGAATCTATCCTAAAAAGACATAGAATTACCCAAAGAAGAATGCACAAAGATACTAGGCACATTTTCAGTAGGAAAATTTTCCCGTCCAAAGGCAGAGGAACAGTTAAACAAATTATGATCTTTTCATCTGATGAAATACTGCATAGGAAATAAAAATATTTTATATAAGCAAACATGATCCCACGTGTTTGTAATTGTGTATTCCATTAGGGATAATTCACATAAGCAATAAATGAAGATATGCCAAAATTCACTCATAATCAGTCATGGGATTTTAAATAATATTATGTATTTATCGTAGTACCCAGTTTCATTTTTCTTTTTTTGTCCTTTAAAAATTTTATTTCCTGTAGAAAACAATTTCAGATTATGTGTGTGTGTGTGTGTGTGTGTGTGTGGTGCTAGGGATTGAACCCAGGGCCTCAGGCATGGTAAGCAAGCACTCTACCATTGGGCTACATCCCTAACCCTAAACATGACACTTGAATACCCATCTGGGTTGCAAGCATCAGAAAAGAGGATCCATGATATATTTTCAGGGTTCTCCAGAGAAACAGAACCAATGTGGGGGGAAGGGATTTAATACAAGAATTGCTTCATGCCATTGCCTGATGCAATTCTCAGGCTGAGAATTCTGAAGAGACACTACGCTGTTTACAAGCTGTAGAACCAGGAAAGCCAGAGTTATAATTCAGTCTGAATACAAAGGCCTGAGAGCCAAGGACTCTACAGGTGTAACTCCCAGCCTAAAAGGGTGGGGACAGGCCCTGCTGATGTAAGTCTTAGAGTCTGAAGGTCCAAGATCCAGGAAGTCCAATGTCTATGAGCTGGAGCTGGAAAAGACAGAGAGAAGGAATTCAAGAAGAGAGAGGGAATTTACCTTTCTGTTCTGTTCTACTCCCTCACTGAGTGATGGCTGTCCACATGCGCAGATATTCTTTACTAAGTCTGCTGACTCAAATACTAATCTTCTCGGGAAACATGGTCATAGACACACCCAGAAATAATGTTTTACCAGCTATCTGGGTATCTCTTAGCTCAGTCAAGTGACACATAAAATTAACCATCACAAATGCCAAGATTGACAGGGACATAAGGAAAGGGAACTCAGATGGATTGGAATACAAACCAGTATAGGCATTCTAAAAACCAGTCTCAGGCTAGGGATATAGCGCAGGGCCAGGGATACAGTTCAGCGGCACAGCAGCTGCCTGGCAAGTACAAGGTCTGGAGTTTGATTCCTGGTACCAAAAATTTTCTTAAAATAAAAATCAGTCTCAAAAAAAAAAACCAATCTCACCAATTTACATCAGATACATGTGGAAATCTTTTGGCTAAATGATGAAATTTGTGGATGTATATCACCAAGAAATTCTCATTCTGATCCATAATAGGTCATGAAACTGGGTGTTTATCTATATATTGCTTGTGGCAGAGAGGCTAGAGGTGACTCAAGTGTCTCTCACTAAAAGAAGAAAAGTAAAATGTGGATAGGATATTTTGGGGATGAATGAGAAAATTAGGAAATAATAAAAATCTTAAACACAATAGATTTGTACGTTAAAAACACGAAGTTGTAGCCTGGTGTGGTGGTACATGCTCGAAATACCAGCATTCTGGGAGGCTAAGGCAGAAACATAACAAGTTCAATCCCAGCCTACGTAACTCAGTGATTTAGTGAGGACTTATCTCAAAGTAAAAAAGTAAAAAGGCCTAGGGATGTAGCTTACTGTTAAAGCCCTGGATTCAATTCCTAGGAAAGAAAGAGAGAAAGAAAGAAAGAAAGAAAGAAAGAAAGAAAGAAAGAAAGAAAGAAAGAAAGAAAGAAAGATAGATTACTGTTGTGAGACAATATAACAGATTTTAAAAGATAATATATATGTATAATAAGTACAACCGCCATCCTCAGTTATCTCTGGGGATTATATTAAAGGTGAGTTTTTTTCTATTCTAAATACATGTTACATGCTAAATAACATGCAATTTTTACATTCTAAAAAATTTATCTGGCTATTCAGAACTCCCTTCCTGCTGTTGGATAAATGTACAATAACCTACTAAAATCGGCTCCTTGTGTGGTCAGAGTCATTTTATTGTTTTTTCCAGAATGATCCAAAATAGCTCTGGAACAAGACCAGAGGGACCACCAGATAGCTCTCTCCCTCACCCTCCTTCCTATGCAAATGAAGACCAAGCCTCCAGCCCAGCTTGGGCAGAAAGCTCGGTGGGACGCTAGATAACAAGGATCTCTCCTGGGCTGAGGGAAGGAGGGGCAGCACTAGACTCTCAAAGTCAGCTCCGAACATTCTCTGAAAAGCTGCCTTGAGCAGCAGTGGCCAAAACAAAAGGTCCCACCTCAAGGGCGGAAAATCTTTGCAGCTTTGTAGACACAGGTGTTCTTCCAGGCGACCTAAGACCTACAGCAAGGGACAGTGTTGGGCCAGGAATAGCTCAGGAGGCCTTCCCCTCAGAAACCAGCTCTTGAGGCCCTCGGTGTAAGTTCTAACTATATTTGGCAATGAAAACCAAAGAGGTCAGCAGCTTAGCTAAGGGGGGAAAAGGCTATTCCTGATTTATAACCCCTGCTGCAAACCAAGACCAAGAAATTAAAACTCACTTCACTTATTTTGCTCAGACTGAGTTTGCTGCTGAGGAAGCTCTCCTTTCCAGGCCCTCATGTAAATCTTTCAGAACCACAGGTGTAAATCACCTACCCAAACCATCCCTGCAGCAGAGGACACCTGGGGACATTTGGCTTGAAAACCTAAATGTTAAAATTATCCCACTTTACTCCTTATGACTTCATGGCATCAAAATAGCCTGTAGCATGTGGATGCAAATCCAGCCTCCCTCATTTACTACTCACTGTGTGACCTTGGTTAAGTTTCTTTACGTCTCTGAGGTTTAGTTTCCTTATCTACAAAGAGAGATAATAGCACCTACTTCACAGGGCTGCTGTAAGAGCTGGATGAGATAAGGTACAGAAAGTGGCTAGAATATCTGACACCAAGCAAGTGCTAAAAAAAGAATCTGTTTGCATTCCGTTTCATCTCTCTCTTTCACCCTTGGCTGTTCAGGCAACGTGTTGGCTTTTCAAGAAACTGCCTGGTACCCTTGGTTGATTACAAATGCATGGTACCATTCCAGCAACAGTAGCCACAGATAAAAGCTGTGACTACTTCTCAGCTGTAGACAGGTCCAATCAGCTCACAAATGACTCACTGTTGTTGATAAATGATGTGTTATTGGCATTGAGAGGCCCTATCCTGATAAACTTCAACACTGTAGGGGAAAAAAAGATCCAGGTTGATTGAACAGCTTACGGAGAAGCGCCCAGAGTTCATCAGTGACCTTCAGTTAATCCTGAACGCTACCAGACTGGTCATAGGGGGCTCTCTGTCTCCTCAGAAAGGTCTGCAGTCACAGGACTGGTTGTGGGAAGGACTCCAGCTGAGCAGCTGCCTCTTTCCTCTGAGAGCTGAACCATTTCAGATTCACTTACTTTGGATTCCCTGAAGTCATAAGACTCCTGGGCAGAAAAGGCTGGATGCCTGTTCCCTGCTCACAGCAGCCCTAAGCTAGTGCCCAACCTGCCTTTGGCAGCTTCGTCTGGCTGCTGAAGCTCTGCCAGGGTAAGGTTTGGCTGGAGGACTCTGTGGCTAGGGGGCAAACCTCGGCTCAAGGAAAAGGTTGAGTGTTTAATCTTGAGCCACGGTTTGCAACACCGAGTGTTCCTTGCTGTCAGCAGCTACCATAGGGCCTGCAGACCTCCACCCACCTGGAGCCTACTTTTGGCGCAGAAATTCTTTGACTGTAGCTTTTAGTCACTCCTTCATTCATAAAAGCCTTGTACTTCTCAGAGCCTGGCACGTAGTACCCTCCATGTGAATGTGTATTAAAAGTGCTTCTGCTGTCGCTCTTGGAAACCCCTCACTTGAGGCAGACCACACAATGCTGTGAAGATCAACTAAGAAAGGACAAGGAAACTCTCTGGAAGGGACAGGCAAATTGTCTTCCCTTTGGGTCTTCAAGATATTGGCTGTGGCCAAATGGGGCAGGGAAATCAAAATCAACCCCCCCTTACATTCCCTAACTATTCACACGCCCCTGCCCTTTCACTAAAGGGGTCTTAGTGTCTAGCATCTATCAGCGGAACTCGGAGCAACCGTCTAAGACGATAAGACATAATGCAAGCAAGGAGGAGGAAGGAAGGAGGGAGAGAAAGGAAGGCCTGAGAGAAGTGGGGCGAAAATGTAAGGGCCTTGGGGAGGAGGAAGGAAGGGGAGAGCTGCAAGGGGAGGCGGAACAATGAAGGTCTCAGGCCGTCGGAGGCGCACGGTTCCGGCGGCACGTCCGTCCAGCCCGCCTCCGGCCAGCAGCTGCACGCCGCGCAGCATGTGGGCGCTGAGTCACTGTCCCAGAACAGCGAGCCTCCGCGCGCGGGGGGGGGGGGCTGGTTGGCATCTGCAAAGTGTTTTTTTTTTTTTTCTTTCCTCTTTCATTAAGGTTGTGTGCTGACTCCCACGTAGGAGAATTTATTAAACCGCACGTACAGCCTCACCGCTCTTGGGGGGAAGGGTGCCGGCAGGGGGCGCCACAGCCTAGCCTATGAGCCTGCCGGCTTGTAGGGTGCTCTGTCAGGGAGAGGGCTGGGGTTACTGGGCTGCCGAGTTCCCTGACAAGTCCAAATATTTTTGCTTGGGAAGCTTCAAAATTTAAAACCTGAAGCTGGCAGGGCAAACTCCTCCACATAGCCCGAAAGACCATTCCAACTATCCGAAGCGCGCTGTCGCGCAGGGTTTCCTGAGTGACTCCATAAAACTGGGGATTCCGTTGCGCAACTCGGAGTGTCCAGGCTCGCCTCCCCACTGGGGCTCGCCCTTCCCCGCCCCGCCTGGCCGCCACGCGAAGCAGTGACCTCGGGCGTCCCCGCGAAGCCCTCACTCGCACCCGGCACTCGAGGTGTGCGCGCCGCCCCCCAAGAAGAGCAGAACTCGCAGCGAGTAAGGCTGCGCGGAGCGGAGCCCGCTCACACCCGGACTGCCACCCTATCTCCCAGAGCCGGACGGCAGGAGCCCTAGGCTCTGGGGCAGAAGGGGTCCAGAATTCTCCCGGGATGCTTGAGCCAAGAATGAATCAGTAACGAGACAGTTTATTTGCTGTTCATATATCACTCACTTTATGTAAATAGATTATACAGACACAATGTTCCCTTCCACAGGCGGTAATCAGGTGCACTTTTTATTTTGTGCACACATACATACACACACACACTCACACGAACCCAAACAATATCATACCTCGCTGAAACATTCACGTCTTAAAATAGGAGGGGGATGTAATTGCTCTAAAATGCCCTTAATGCAATATATAACGTACAAAAATATCTCTATATATTCGAAGTTACAAAATAATCTTGACAGCAAGACACTTAAATATTGATAGTTACCTCTGTATGTACGTACAACACGCATTGCACTTTTCCTCTCTAGGTTTTGGAAAGTTCAAGTAATAATATGGAGGCTTGCGCCCCGGTGGGGTGACACCCCGTGAGAAATTGGTTCGTGGGTGGGCAAGGCAGTGGCTCAGGCCCCCGCCCCGAGGGTCCTTCGTCCCCAGGGAGGAGGGGTCCAGGCCCAGATCAGAGCAAGGAAACCATTACCCAAGGGAGGGTTGTCCTGCAAAGCCAGCGCTCTGGCCAGATGGCGCGTCCTCGACACGAAGTCTCTGCAGGACTGACAGTCTCAGCCTGGTCCCCGGCGAAAGCCCAAGAGCCTAAATCCTCCGGAGGGTGGCGAGCACTCGGTGCACCTTGGAGCCAGGAGCCGCGCGTGCCTGTGGCTCAGAAGACACCAGAGTCCGGTCCAGTCCGGCTTCCGGCAGGGAACGACGCCGGCGGCCGTAGCCCTGGGGGCTGATCTTGCTTCGAGGGGCGACGCCGTCCTTGTCCTTATCTGTGAGTTGGTAGATCTGATGCGCCAGCTTCTGCACCGTGCATGTCCCGAAGCGGCAGCCAAAGCTTCGGAGGCCCTGCCGGTAGCGCTTGACTCGGACGAGGCCGGCCTTCGGACCGCTGGGGAAGGAAAAGAATGCAATTTGAGACCCCCATCAGGCCGGGCTTTCGCCCCAGTCGCCAGAGACGAGCCATTCTGGGAGCTGGCGAGTGTTCCCACCATCTAAGTTACGACCCAGCCCAACGACCCCGCACCCCTTCTGCATGGGGCACAGTTACCTGGCCTGGGGATTGGGAGAGGCGCTCTTCAAGCCCTGCAGCCCAGGGGCCCTCTGCGCCGTCCGGGGCTTCGCGTCTGCAAGCCCAGTAGGGTTTCTGCTGGACACTGGCAGTTCTCTCTTCCCACGACTGACAGCCCACTTATTCCACCTTAAAAACACACACACACAAGCAGACCCGATGAGCGTGCGTCCGGGCGGCTCGTGGCCGGTCACTTCTAACCCCCGGGGACCGGCAAACAGTTTTTCCCTTGTCTGCCCCGTAGCAGAACTGGGGAAGGCGCTGCCCCGACTCACTTCTTCAGGGTTTCAGATGCCCCGTCGAGCCGCGCGGCGTCGGAGCCCAGGAAGGCCAAAGAGCCCAGGAACACCAGGGCGACCGAAACCAGCTTCATTCTGGCGATGCACAGACCCTGGAAAAAAGCGGAGCCGAGCGTTTGCACCGGAGCAGCTGCACCGCCCGGGAGGGGCACGCAGGGCAAGAGGGCCCGGCGAGGCCGCGTCTGTCCGCACTCCGCCAGGCTCCCACGCTTATCTCCCCTGGGCGCACAGAGGCGCCACAGGCGTTGCAGCCGCCCAGAAGGTGACAGGCCCCGCAGGGGCAGCCGCTGCACAATCAGGCTCCCAGGGGCTTCCTGCTCAACTCCTTGGGATTTGGTTCGTGGGGCAGAGGGGACTAGGTCTGTTGCGCTCCATCTGTGGGCGCGAGCGGGGCCCGGGACGTGGGATGTACCCCCGAGAGGATCCCACCAAGTGGGCTGTTCTCTTCCCCCAGCGCTCCCAGTTTCCGGGCTCGGTTAGGCGCCCCGGACACCCGCTGAGCCTGCGGCACCTACCTGCTGACGGGGTGATCGGCCAAGAACTTGGCGGAGAAAGTCCGAGACGTCCTTCTGACAGTGACAAAACCCCAAAGTCCAAGACTGACTGTGGCGAGTAGACAGACGTGGTAAGGCTGGAGTTGCTCTGCCTAGTGTGACCAAGAAGCACTCAGCGGCCAGCTCTGGTTCCTGCTCTTTATAAGAGCGCAGGGGGGAGGGCGGGGCTTGGATTGCCCTCTAGCCCTTCCTTTCCTCCGGCGCGCGCGCTCCTCCATGCGGGTGCACGCATTGCTTTCCAGTGGGTGTGGGACTGGAGGGTCCCTGATGCCCGTAGGGCTCAGAGATGAGCTCCGGGAGATTAACGCAGGAACTGGCACGGCCCTTACTCTCTGGCCTGCGGCTCAGACAGTAAGGGGGGCGAAGTAGGGCCTGTACAGCTTTTTAGGGTACTTATCCGAGTATTTATACATTCCAGAGTAGGGGGTTTCCTGGGATAGCGCTGCAAGAGTCAGAGGGGTCGGGATGACCGCGCGGATGACTGGAGGCTGGGGAGCTGTGGCTTTAAATGGACCCTGGTCCCTGCTGGCTCAATGACTGACCCAGCCTCGACCCAGACTCCTGAGGAAACCTACGGGGAAGGGTCCAGAGCAGAGTGGGGCTGGCCAGCCCCCCAGAGCAGCCGGGACCTCGGGTAGAATCTGGATGGGCTGGTAAGATTTCGCAATATGGGCAAAGCTTGAAGCGGCTGTATGAAGAACAGGAATTTGGAGGGGGTAAAATGAAATATCAGAGTTTATGTGCCTATTTGGAAATACAGGAATAGCCAAAATTAGAAAGAGATACCGTTTTATTCCCCCTCACCCTGTAATCCAATTATGCCTTATAAGGTTATAACCTGAGAGTTTGCCTGGCTGCGTTCATTCACCCATTGTAAACGTGACGAGGACTGGCTGCCGAGAGCACACTAATGCTTCACGTATGTTAATCGCTTTACAGTTTACAAAGCACGACTACATCCCAGGGTCCTTTGATCTTGACACTCACCCTAGAGCTAGGTGAGGAACGTAATGTCACTTTTCCCGTTTCACCAAACTAACCGAAAGCTGACTTTACTGTCCCAAAGTCACACTGAAGGTAGGAAGCCATAGACTCCTAATTCTGCCGGGTTCAGCAAGCATGGATTGGGGTGCGGTGGCGTGGATTCTTTTAGGCTGGGGTCACTATCTCCTTGAGAGGGAGAGGAGAGTTCCAGCCCCCAGCCAAAAAATGTGCCTGTTCATTATGAATCAGTGTGAACATGTTTGTCACTGTTTGTGCTTGCCCCTCACAGCGTCTTGACATTTTCTGTTTCTTATTTCCCTTCTGAAGGACAAAAAGGAGAGCAGCCCTTAGGGTGCTCCCTTCTCACATGCTGATCCCTCCTGTGCTGTTTCCAGCTACTCAAATGTCCTGGAGCCCTGTGACTACACTGAGAAGCTGCTGATCAGATCGGTGTCTGGTCTTCACTCCCTAATTTACTCCTTCACGGTCAGGTCCTCGCTCGAGCATCCCTATCTAGTCCAGCAGCACTCTGACTTTCCCACCTGCCCTGCCATAATAGTGCTGAGACCCACCCAGAGCGAAGGCAGGCAGCTGTGTGCTGGGTCCCAAGAACCTTGCCCACAGTTTGGTCTAGGCTGAGCACTGCTAGCTCAGCCGCTTTTCGGCTCTCTGGACTGAACCATGGACATGGCACCTGAGAAGAAATGGGTACATCGAGGTTATTTATTCATTCGGAGGACTCTTCCCAGAGCCAGTCACCTGAGCAGACTTGAGATCCAACTGGGGGCAGGAGACAGATTCCAGAGTGGCTCTGGTGAGGGGTTGGGACATGCCCAGGGTCAATGAGGTGCAACGGGGAGAACTAGCCAAACCCTGGACACCTGGCTACCTGCAGGACAGTGCCTGCAGTGGCTTGGGTCCCGTGGCTGGTCCATTTGCACCACAGACACCCATATTACCATGAGCCAGCTAGTTTCAGGAGCTTTCCTAGCCTATATATTTTTTCTTGCTCACTCCTCTCCCATTTCCACCTCTTCCTTTCACTTTGTCCCCCAAATCGTCTTCACACAGATCATGTCCAGGACAAGCTGTCAGCTTCTGAGAATGCAGCCTACCTGTCTCCAGCTTCCAGCTGGGTCCCTGCCAGGTCATATTTTACTTTCATTTTCCCTGGTGCATGTCTTGGGCTGCCTAGGAAGCTGAGGACAACTGGACACTGGCCCGCAGCCAGCAAAGGCTCCGAGATTGGGACCCCTTCTTTTCAGTCCCTACCACCCCCAAGGGGGCCCATCTCCGGGCAATTCTGTAGCAAGGTATCCTTGCCTCCTAGCTATGTTCTTGAGGAATATCCATGATTCTTGGAAGAAACTGATCTCTTGATTCAGTGGTGAGAAAGGAGGATCAAACTCCTCTTTCAGCTGTAGGCAGCTTCAAGAAGGAAGGCAATCCCAGGATCACTTGCCTCCACCAAACTGCATTGCCTAAGCTGGCAGGCAGGAGTTGTCGGGAATTCCTACTGAGGACCCTTGGCACGTCCACTATCCTCCTGCATGCTCATGGTGACTCTCAGACTTAAGAGATCTGTCACTGAAAAACCAAGCCAATTCTTTCTTTATGTGAAGTTTTGGATTGGCAGTTTAGAGGACTTTGCTAGAAAGCCCCTATCTTGGGAAGTGTTTGTGCTTGCATGGGTGTTTGAGGAGAGGCGGGTGTGCTCCTCCAAGTGTCAAGGGATTTAAGTAGAAAAAAGAGAAGCAATTCTCCAAATCTGGACATCTTTTTTTTTCTTTCCTTGTGGAATCAAATTGCCTCACTTAATCATTGTAAATGGGGAAAAAAATCACGAAATGAATGTGTTTTGAGTTCAGTGGGCCTGTCTCTAGATAGGAAACGCCACAGTGAGAGTTCTGCATGGGTGATTTGTTAACAGTTTGGTTCATCCAGGTTCCAAGCATTGTAAATTCACAGTGAGCAGGGACAGCACAGGAAGGAAGGAGGGAGGAAGGGAGGAAAAGAGGAAGGAAGTAAAGGAGGAAAGCAGGAAGGGAGGAAGAAACATCTTAAAATCTTCCCAGCAAGAAAAGAAAAAGAAAGAAGAAGAGATTCTGGTTAATGGAGATAATAATTTTTTTTTTGTATAGCCAGAATTTTTAAAGGTAGGATTATAAATGAACCCCCAAAACACTTTAATAAACATATATATCCTGACATAAGCATACAACTACTAAAGTCTTGTTGAATAATGGTATTTCAATTTCTTCTTCACATTTTTGCTGAATTATTTTTTAGGCCCTAAATCCAAGGTTTATTCTTAGTCATGTTTGGGGTTTTAAAAAATATGTAGTGATGGTTTTTCTGCTTATATTGTGGACACTGTCCCTGAAGCTAGTACGAGACACATTCAGGGCTTTCAGAAAAGAAATGAGGAGTAATAGATAATATTAATGATATTAATAAGAATAACTAAAATGTGAGTAGCTAAGTATACTGTATAATGATCTCAGATGCCTCTTTTCTCAAACAGGAAATTTTACGTTATGTTTATTGTTCATGTAGTTCAAAATAGCTGTTGAATTTAGGGCTTGTTTACAAAGTTCTCTTGAAAAAAAGTTTCAAGATGCATCCTGAAGTCATAACATCAAGTGATTTACAGAAAGGACACAATCGGCCTTGCAGATTTGCTCTCATCTAGAGAAATAAGGCAGAATACATGGCCCAGGGCACTTATTTTGGATCTTCAATATCTTAGAAGAGCTAATAAAAACATAGATTCTTTCCAGAAAATGAGCATGTACATAAAAGCCAATGAAAGAGTAAAATAGGCATACATTTCAGGGGATGAAGTTAAAAACTCTGACACAGAATACAAAGCACTTTCTACATCTCTAATTTCTATTTGGTTTGGAATGGTGGGGATAGGAAAGACTTCTGTATTTGCAGCAGGGTATTTTCTAGAGCATCAGCAAAAAGTAATGCTTTTGGTATATTTTTCCTCCCCGTCTCTTTCTTTTCTGAGGTGATGGGAATTGCACAATAGGGCCTCATGCATGCAACTCTCTCTCCAAGCTATATCCCACTTCACTGCTTCATTTCTGTGTTCCTGCACAGTCCTCGTACATGATACAGCCAAAGCCTAAAGTTTACCTTGTAGGACAAATGAAAGAGAACAGAGAGAAAGCAGTAAACATAAAGCAAGTTGTTAAATGGCAGTAACAGAAAGAGACAAAATGACATCAAGAGAAATTGTTTTTTTTAAGGCAGGGTCTCACTATATAGTTCAGGCAGGACTTTAATTCACTGTGTAGCCCAGGTTGTTCTCAAACTCACAGCCATCCTTCTGCCTCAGGCTCCTGAGTGCTGGGATTACAAGCCAGTGCTACCACTGGCAGTTTGGAACGTAATACTGATAACACAGTGGATGACATTCATGATAAGAGATGACTAAACATTTGATGTCATCCTTTACCAAAGAGAACGGTGTTAACATGAGAACAACCATCGTGCTACCTGCTTCTAAGAGTCTGTGACTTACAAGAGTATACAATGAAGCAATTTTTTTCTTTATTAATTCTCCTTCTTTTTTTTAAAAAAATGCAATACTGGGGTTTGAACTCAAGACCTTCATGATAATCCTTTTTTATTTTTGAGACACAGTCTCACTAAGTTGTTAAGTTGCCTGGGTGCACTCAAACTTGTGATCCTCCTGCCTCAGCTTCCGAGAGTGCTAGAATTATAGACCTGCAGCTCCACACCCAGCTATAATGAAACAATTCTTATGTATGGACCTGCACAATCTGAAGTCTGTTTATTTCTTCCCACATATTTACTAGCGTTAGTCAGCTTTCTACTGCTAGGACAAAATATCTGATATACACAACTTAGAGGAGAAAAGTCTACTTTGGCTTATAGAAGTCTTAGTCTGTGGTTGGCTGACTCAGGGGCACAAACATCATGGCAGAGGAACACCGCTCACCTCATGGAAGAGCAGGTTGGAAAGGGGCAGAGAGGAGAGGGCTGGGGAACCAGATACATCTCCCAAGATCATGCCCACCACCACCCACCCAGGCACCCAGAAAAGTGCTTTGCTAATTTTCTAGGGGCCTCTCAAGCCAATCAAGATTAATTCTGGAATTTACTGATCATTATTCAGCACCATGCTAAATCCTGAATATAGAGTAACCACCAATGCACATGTCCTTTTTGATATCTCAGTGTGCCTACAGCCTAGTAGGGTAGCCAGTGAGACAAATCCTCACGGACATAAATACACAGTTAGTTGTAAACTGTAGGAAGTTTCCAGAGGAAACCAAGACTACAGAGGGCTGATGTCCCAAGCAGAAGGCTGCGTGTGACCAGGAAAAGCTTAGTACATTAGAGCAAATGAAAGGAGGTTCATTTGGTTGGAATATACCGGATAAGAGAGAGAGGTGAGATTAAGGACATCATCAGGATCAGAGTAAATTGGACACTTCAGGACACACTGAAGATTTTTCATTTTATTCGTGGTGCTATGGGAAGCCATTGACAATTTTGAAGAGAGAAGCAACATGATTTGATCTACATGTATTTATTTATACACTTGTAAAATTTTTGTTAGTCCGTGTCTGCAGCACTCCTTGTGTAGGGTCGGTCCCTGTACATAATAAATCTTCACCCCTTTTTCATCACCTTCCCCTTCCCCTCTTGATCCCTCCCCATTCGAGAAAGATCTTTCCCTATCTCCTATTATCTTTTTTTTTCTTTGTTTATAATTTGGGTTTCTCGTATAATAGAAACCATGCTCTGTTTAAGCTCATGCGTCCAATTTACTTCACTTTTCTTTGCATGTTATGGTCTCAGGCTGCATTCACCTTCCCACAAGTTTATTTTTCTTTACAACAGAGTAGTGCTCCACAGTGTGATATAAACTTAAAGATCACTTTAGTGCTAGGGATGTAGCTTGGTGTAGATCACAAGACCCTGGGCTACAGTCTCAGCCCTGGAGAGGAGAGGGGAGGGAGAGAGAAAGAGAGAGACAGAGAGAAAAAGAGAGAGAGAAAGAAAGAAAGGGGAGAGATAAGAGCAAGAAGGGAAGCAGAGTAGTAGTGAATTCAGAAAACCCAGGAGAATTTAGAGACAGCTAGTCTCTCTGTAATTTCTATTACATCCCTCGCTCGTTTACACGCTCCACCTAAACCACACCAATACAGCCAGCTTTACAGACACACACTCTATCTGGGTACCACGGCCTGCACTCTGAAGAACCTGCACTAGGTTTAAGGTTCTGTTGAAACTGTTTTGAAATTCTTAATAATTTTTGAACAGGAGTCCTATATATTCATTCTGCGCTGAGCTCTGCAAATTATGTAGCCAGTCCTGCTCACCAAACATGCAATCTAAGTAAGAGCAGCCTACAAACTCTCACAGTACCTATTTATACTGTAGCTGCTAATGTCAGGGGTACTTCAGATGAAGGTCAATCATTTATCTCATCACACACACACAAAGGCAACTGTGGGACACTTCAGTCATCTCTGCAGCCCTCTTTCCTGTACCCCAAACATACATTCAAGATATGAATAGTGCATTTGCAATACAAACTTAATTTTAATACAGGGTCAGTAGCCTGCTTACTGTCTTTGATTTTTGTTTTTGTTTTCTTAGTACTGGGAATTGAACTCATGACCCTGTGCTTGCCAGGCAGGCACTTGTGCCACTGAGCTATCTCCCTGGCCCCATGTTTGATTTTTACCAGGATAGAAAGTGGGAACTCTACTTAGGAGGCCAGTGCAACAATCACTGGGAGGTGGTAAAGGCTGGCCATGGTATGGTGGGCGGGTGGAGAGAAGCTGACATACAGAGGGAGTAAAAGCAGCAGGAGTAAGTGACAAATGTGGGGCTGAGAGACGGGAGCGTCAAGGGTAGCAATCACTAAGTCTCTTGCTCAGGCAACTGAATCCTTGGAAATGTGGCAGCAGATGAGGGAATTTTCCACCGCAGCCTCAGCCTCCTTTGTTACGGGTTTAATAGAAACAGTTTGAAGAGGCCCCAGCCTTGGTTCGGTCAGGTCTCACTCTCCTACCGCTTCTTTGAACTATAGTGACTAACCACAGGAAGCACTTGAAATGACTGTACAGATCAACCGCTTACGTGATGGCAGCCCACTGCTTGAGCAAGGGCTGATAAGTCTGCTTGCTGGTAGTCAGCTCCATTTCATCTTCCAGAGCAAAAAGGCAGGCATCTGCTTTAGGTGCACGTCAGTGCTGATAGCCCATCTCCCTTGCCGCTCCTGCCTGCCTGAGTAAAACAAATCCGGGCTTGCTTCGCTTTCCTCTCTTTTGGTAAAAGATGATGGTGGTTATCTTGGGGTTGGGGTGGCTTTCCGCCAGCCTCGGCAATCCGGCTGCCTTACCTATCAGGATCTATCAGTTTCAGCCACCTAGCAGCTGTGGGCTGACAAGCAAAGAGCAGCTTCAGTGTATGCTAGATATGTTCATGTATATATAAAAAACACATAGTGCCTATAAACATAAACCTGCAATGTGTGAAAATCCCTCTGCTACAAACATCCACTCGCAAATGGCTGCCAGTCTAACCAAGGCTTAACAGATGCAATAGGGCAGATAGCACTAGATGCTAGGCTTGAAAATAGCTAAACACTGATTTTTCAGATAGAATACTTACTCAGGCAATCTCAGCTACTCAGAAGGCTCAGTCAGGAGGATTGCAAATTCAAGCCCAGTTTAGGCAAATTAGCAGGAACTTGTCTCAAATAAGAATTTACAGATGGGTTCAAAAGGCTCTGGATGTAGTTCACTGGTAGATTATCTGTGTAGTTTGAGCTAGGCCCTAGGTTCATTTCCCACTGCCTGACCCCTCCGCATAAATTAAACCAACACTTGCAAATAAAGTTAAAACCAACACATTTAATACGTAAAATAGGCTGGGAGTGGTGATGCATGCCTGTAATCCTAGCACCTGGGAAGCTGAGACAGGAGGATTATTGTGAGTTTGAGACCAGCTTGGAGTACACAGAGTTCAAGGTCAGCCTGAATTGTATAATGAGAGCCTGTCTCAAAAAAAAAAAAAAAAAAAAAAGTCAAATGGGCCTGGTGTGGTGGCTGTGCCTGTAATCCCAGGACTCTGAGTCTAGAGGATTCCAAATTCGTGCCCAGCCTGGGCAACTTAGTGATTGTCTTGATCATTTTCCTGTAACTGGACATAATACTCTATAGACACAGTGTGAAGGAGGAGAGGTTTATTTTGGCTTATCGTTTTCAGAGGATACAGTTCATGGTTAACTGGCTCCAAGGCAGAAATGGCATGGTAAGAGGAGCATGGTGGAGGAAATGCATGAAGCAGAGAGGGAAGAGAGAAGCCAGGAGAAGAGCACAGCCTCCCGGGTCACACTGCCAGTGACCCGTCTCCTTAACGGCACATTCAGCTACCGAACGCATCAACTGTGAGTATAGCACCCCATGACCAAGTCACTTTCCAGATACATGTGACTTTGGGGGGTGAGTTTAGATTTAAAATATGGTAGTGAATTAGTGAGCCCTGAACTCAAACTAAGAAATGAAAAGAGCTCAGTGCAAAGGCCTTGCAGTCACGGTTTATACCTAGATAGCCCCCAAAAGCCGGATGCTGAGGCAGGGCTTTTTGGGAGGTGATTGGGCCACTGGGTGCTATCGTTGTGGAGATGTTAGGAGGTAGGGCCTGGTCAGAAGAGGAGGGTCAGTGGTGTGACACCTGGAAGGAGGCGTCTCCCTTTCTGGTTCCTCTCTTTGCTCTTTGCATTCTGGCAAGTGTGATGTGAACAGCTTTCCTCTGTCCAGGCCCTTCCGCCATGCCATTTGGTTTGGAAGCCACTGACTGTGTAGACTGTAAATGTGAACCTCTCCTTTAAGTTGGGTCAGGTATCCTGTCCCAGCCATGGGAAAAGTGATTTAGCACACCTGCATTCATTCCCCAGCACCACCAAGTTAAAAAAAAATTGGGACGCTTATCACTACAAAATTAACTCTAAATGGATTAAAGTCTTAAATACAAAAGCTAAAACTATGCAGTGCTTAGAAGGAAATACAGAAATAAGTCTTCATGACCTTAAATTTGGCAACAGATTCTTAAATATGATATCAAAATCACACAAAACAAAAACATTGGACTTCATAAAAAAAAAAAAAAAACCCTTTAGGGGCTGGGGATATAGCTCAGTGGAATAAGCGCTTGCCTAGCAAGCGCAGGGTCCGGAGTTAGATCCCCAGTACCGCAAAAAAAAAAAAAAAAAAGAAAAGAAAAAAAAACCCTTTAATCAAAGGACGTTATTGAGAAAATGAAATGACAACCTACAGAAATACGTGCAGAGCCTATATTTGATAGAGATCTAGTACCCAGTCAACAACAAAAAGCCACATAAGGATGAGAATATAGCTCAGTAAAGGAACACAGGAGGCCCTGGTTTCAGTTCCCAGCACAGAGAGAGAGAGAAAGAGAAAGAGAGATCAATTAAAAAACTGGATAGTGCTGGGGTCGTAGCTCAGTGATAGAGCATTTTTTAACTTGCATAAATGCCTTGGCTTTGAGCCTCAGTACCACACGCACATACACACACACACACACACACACACACACACTCACAAAATGCACAGAACTTGAATAGACATTTTTTCAAAGATGATTTAGAAATAGCCAATATGAATATGAACAGATACTCAATATTATTAATTACTAGAGAAATGTAATTCAAGACCACAATAAGACACTGTACCTACTAAGATAGTTACAATAAAGCGAAACAACAGGAAAACAAGTGTTGATAAAGATGCAGTGAAGTAAGATCATTGTGCATTGCTGGTGGGGTTGTAAAATGTTTCAGCCAGTGTGGAAAACAGTTTAGTGTCTCCTCAAAGCTAAACATAGGTTTACCATATGATCCAGTAACCCTGCTCTGAAGAAGATACCACAAAGAATTGAGAGCAGGTACTCAAACAAATATGTGTATGCATAGTAACACTATTCACAAGGCCAAAAGGTAGGGGGAAAAATTCCTAAGTGTCCATCAGTGGAGAAATAAAATATGATTTATACATATAGGGAATATTATTCAGCAGGGAATATTATTCAGCAGAAAAAGGGAGAATGAACTACTGATAGTTCACTGTAATTTTTTTAGGTAGTACTAATGCTACAATATAGATAAAATTTGAAAACAGTATTCCAGCTGGCTTCGGTGGTGCATGCCTGTAATCTCAGCATCCTGGGAGCCTGAGGCAGGAGGACCTCAAGTTCAAGGCCAGCCTGGGCAATTTAACAACCTCAAAAGACCCTCTGGCAAACACACGCACACACACACATACACACACTACACTAAACAACAAAAACTCAGACACAGAAATTCACATATTTTATGATTCAATTTATATTAAATATGCATAATAAATTATTGCAGTAAAGACACCAAACTGATGATTGCCAGGGCTGGAGGAGTAGTAAATGGGAATGACTGCTTAATAGGTGTGAAGTTTTCTTTTGGGTGGTAAAAATGTTTTGTAACTAGGTATATGTGGTACTTGTGCAAATGTAGTAAATGCCATTGAATGGTATACAGTATTTCATTTAATAATGCAAACATTTTACTCCAACTAAAACAAAAAAGAAAGTAAAATTAGGAAGGGATATAATTGCCGAAACGTTTAAAAGATTATTGTCCAAAGATGGATTTTTTTTTTTCTGGGTAGTTTCAGAGAGCAGGATCAGGGGAGGTTACAGTAGGACAACTCTGATAGAATAAGCACTTTGTAACAATAGGGCCGTTAAAAACCAGTGAAACAAGCATGGCGGTGCACATGTAATCCCAGCACATGGGAGGTTGAGGCAGGAGGATCAATGTGAGTTCAAGGCCAGCCTGGGCTACTTAGTGAGACCTATGTCAAACAAAACAAGCAGCAAAAAACAGTGAAACAGGCTGCCTCGCAAGGAAGTAAGATTTTTTTTACTGGAAGTGATCGAAATGATGATGAGCACCCAGAGAATTTATAGAAAGGATTTCTACACAAGGCATGATTACTATATGGGTATGATGTGAGATTTGTTTGTTTTTGATTGTTGGTGTTTATTTTCAAGATCAATTTATCTTCCTCCTACCTCTGGAATTAAACTGATTCTGTTTGACTGTTAACAATTTACAAATTATGTCCTAAGTACTACATTCCTTCAGTTTCGAGAGGAACTGCTCCACTGCGGAGGAACCCTCTCAATCTGATGAAAGTAGCACAGGAAGGGGAACTAGGCTCTTCGGTTGCAAAGACGCCAACCCTCTGGACTTTCAGTTCAGATTCCAATCAGTGCAGTTTCCTGCTGGTAGTAGGGCGAAAGTGCATATTTATCCACTAAAAATATCTGCTAGGCAATTACTGTATGCTAGACACTTTGCTAAGAACACTTTTATGTAAACGTTAAGGTTCAAGCCCTCAATTAATAGTGATTAATGATAAGCAAACACGAAGGTGATTTCCACACCATAGAGATCCCCAAAACTTCAGTGACAACATAGGTTCCTCGAGTGTCACAGCAAGCCAAGTTCGAAAGGTTCAGTAAGAGATGCAACAAAGAAGCAAGCGATTAGGATACTCTCGAGACTGGATGATAAGAGCACTAATTTATTTCATCCCGTGTTTGTGCAAGGAACTCAGAAGTTACCACCTGATTTGGCTGCCAGGAGTCCCCAGGACCGCTACACGGGAAGCAGGCCGAGGCGGGCGGGGCTCCCCGGGGACCAGATCCAGGAGGATCCCCGGGATCCCGTGTTCTCGCAGGAATCCAGCTGCCCGCGCGCTCGGGGGAAGCCCTGGCTGACCGCCCCCGACCCAAGCAGTCTTGAAATCCGAGGCGCCTCTTGAGGATTGCGCAAAGCCTCTCCCTCCCCCGCCTGCTCGGTGGCATGTTTCTAAAATTCCCATCTCCACAACATAAACAGGAAACGTGCAGCAAAAGCCCTGGTAGTGCAAATTCCTTGCTTCCAGCCGAGGGCGGGAGAATCTCATCGCTGGTGGCGGTGGTGGCAGTAAGCAGCGGAAAGAGCAAACTTTCCAAGTGATCCCTCCTTGTCCCGACTCCCAAATCCAAAAAGAAACGCTAGCACAGGGACTCTTTGGTTTAAGGGGAGAAAAAAACCATAGCTAGAGGAACTGCAAAGCCACAGGCTTCCCGCCGCATGAACCACCTTCGGTGGCTGCGTGGCGGCGCGTGGCGGAAACACGCCCAGCCGCCCACTCCCGCGGCCCGCCCGTGCGCGCGCGAGCGCGCACACGACCGGCTCTGGGTGGGGGTGGGCTCGCTGCAAGGCTGGGGCCACCGGGCCGGCGCGGGTGGGGGTGGGGGAGGAGCGGGAGCGAGGCGCGGCGCAGGCGCAGAGTGCGCCCCGGTTGTCAAACATGGCTGAAGCGCCGCCGCTGCCGCTACGGCCGCTTCGGGGAAAATGCTGAGTCCTCCCGGGCCGGGTGGGCGGCGGCGGCGAGGGCGGCGACGGGGGCCCGCTTCCCGGGTGCGGGGGCGGCGACCATGGCCCGGCTGGCCGACTATTTCATTGTGGTAGGCTACGACCACGAGAAGCCAGGTAAGGGTGTGGAGCGGGCGCCGCCCCCGAGCCTCCCCGCCCCCGGCCTCTGTCCAGTGCGCTCCGCTGGGCCGGGCGTCGCGGCCGGGAGGCGGAGAGGCGCCGAGGGCCCGGCCCCGTGGTGGCGGCGGCGGCGGGCCTTTGTGGCGGGGCCGAGCGTCGCGGTGGGCGTGAGGAATCCGCGCGACGGAACCGGTTGGGGACGGGAGGCCGCGTCGGCTGGGCGCAGGGCTGCCTACCGGGCCAGCTGCGGCCGCGTCTCGGTGCCGCGACCCTCGCCGGAGGCGTCGGGGACCCGGGCAGAGCCCTAGTGCCGACTGTATTGGGCCCAGTACCGCGCGGCTGGGAGGGCGGGAGCCAACTGTGCTAAGTTCCTCGGGGTTAACTTCTGCTCTGCATCCCGAGTGAGTAGCGAGTGACGCAGGGGGCTGTCCTCTCCAAAAGGAAGTGCCGAGAGTCCAGTGCGACCTCACCCCTGTGCCCTGGGGGCCTGCCGACCGCCTCGCGGATCGCGTGCTACCGGGGAAGAGGAAAGGATCCTCGCACTTTTAAAACACTTCTAGGAAATGAGCCCTGTTCTTTCAGGACAAATGTGATTGTCATTTGCAGAACAAAGTGACTATCTTTTAAAAATAAATCAATCTTCTGAGCGCAGAGGGCGATCTCCTTTTCACGGGCATGTGTGTTTTGTTTCCTTCATCCGCCGTACAGTTTTCTGCACAAGGAGAAATTTGGAGAATGCATTACATTAATTGATGGACTTACACCTCAGAGAATTCAGGGTTCATGCATGTTCTTTTTTTGTGTTTGCATTCCTTTATATCACTACAAACTAAGCGTAATGTAGTAACAGATTGAGCCCGGGAAGCCTTTTATTTCAAGATAATTCTAATCTCAAACTTGCAAGGAATTTTAGATAGCTGCTTTACAGTGCCTTCATTTTCCAGAGGAGATGCTGAGATTGTGTTTTGCTAATGTTTATAGACATCAGTAGTGTCAGAATACCATTGTTCTGCCCACTCTTGGGCCACTGCTTCTCCCGTGATTCCAGAGAACTTTTCTTCAGTGAGAGTCTTTGATACTCTTTCATCTCTTAACACTCATGTGTGATTGAGGTCAGTGGTTAAGAGAAGGGATTAGACTATAACGTGGCTTCTGACTTCAGAATTTTATATTATTTCTTGGTAAGTTTGCATAGTCTAGTGTTTCCTTCCAAGATTAACAGTGTGGTAAATCAGTTTTGTTTTTAACGTTGTTTCATTTTTAGTGACATTGCTTCCCCCCACTTTTAAATGATCACAAACTTGAAAAAAAGTTTCAAGTATGGTAAAGGCATTTTCTTGAGTGTGCATTTTCCAAACAAAGTTATTCTGCATAATCACAGTACAATCACTGAAATATGAAATTCACTCAGGTATAAAATTCCATGTAGTTTGTTTTTATTCATATGCTGTTAATCTTTTTATTGGCAAAAGGATGTAAATCAGAATTGTGTTGCATTCGTTTGTCATGTCTGAGTCTCTAATCCAGAACAGTTCCTTCATCTTTTGACTTTCATGATCTTTTGGTGATTACAGTTATAACAACTGGAGTGTCTGTTTTCTCATAGGTCCATACATACAGGTTATGCATCATGGCTAAAGTATTAGTGATGATCACTGCATCCTGTCTGGTGGTGTACAGTTTCATTTATTAATTATTTTCACTTTGATTACTGGATATATAATCGTGTTTACTAAGCTTCTTAACAGTAAAGTTATTTTTGTAGGGAGTACTTAGAAACTATGTAAATGTCTTGCTGTTCAGAGTCCTTTGGTTTCTTTTGAGACAGAGTCTGGCCGTGTAGCGCAGGCCGACCTTGAACTGACTGTGTAGCCCAGGCTGGCCTTGAATTTGGGGTGGTTGTACAGCCCCAGCCTCTTCTGAATGCTGAGATTACAGTTCTGTGCCACCATGCCCAACTAAATTATAGCTTTTTAAGCTCGACTTTTTCTATTTAGAATATATGAGATTTATCTCTGTTGTATGTATTGGTACCTGCAATACCATGTATGTATGTATGTATATTACCCCTTCTAATTTTTTTTTTCTTTTTTTGGTGTCAGGAGTCAAATTTAGGACCTCACGCTTGCCAGGCAGGTGCTGTGGTGCTGAACTACATCCCTGCCCCTGTTTTTTTCTTTTTGGTGCTTTGTAATTGAACCCAGGGCTTCACCCATGCTAAGGGTGTGCTCTACCACTGAACTGTACTTCTCACCACAATTGTTTCTTTTTATTGCTGAGTGTAATGCAATTTGTCTATCTATTCATCAGTTGGTGGATATTTGAGTTATTTACAAAGCTTTGTTTCCATTTTATTATTTTTATTGTTTCAGTGCTTATGTGTTTATCTATTTCCATTTATTTTGAGTAAATACTTAGAAAAAGAATTGCTGGGTTCTGTTAATTATCTGTTTATGTGAAATTGCCAGACTGTTTTCCAAACTGACTATAACATTTTATATCCACATTAATAGGATGAGAATTCCAGTTAATCTTTGTTATTTTTTTATTTGAAAACTTGTTTTCCTCATTGATTAATAATTGTGTACACTTACGTTGTTTTCTTTTGAACAGAAAGATGAAACCCTTATAGTCCTAGCTACTAGGGAGACTAAGGTGGGAAGATTGTTTGAATCCAGGAGGTTCAACCTGGGGAACATAGCCAGACCTCTGTCTCAATTAGGAAAAAACACAAAAACGAAAGCAAACATTTCTAATGTAGTCATTAATGGAAACAATTTTGAAATAAGTAATGATAAGTGAAGAAGGTAGACCCACTTTGTAAGGGAAAGAGAAGACTTCTCATGGGAGGTGAGTTTTATAGGATGAATAGGCCTTTGCAATGTGGAAAATGGAAAAGATGGTAAAAGGAGATTGTAAAAAATGTGTGTGTGAATATCTTGTGGGAATGGAGAGAAACAGTGCAAGTGGGAATTGAGGTAGGCGTTGATGCTTAGTGGATTGTGATCAGATTGTGAAAAGCTGTGTATTACGCTATAAAACAATCTTGACTCTAGATAGTGAGGTCTGTTGAAAATTGCAAGTTCTTTTTTCTTGTGGGTTTTTTTTTTTTGTCTTTTTTTTTTTTTTTTTTGCTGTACTGGGGATCGAACTCAGGACCTTGTGCTTGTTAGGCAAGTGCTTATTCCACTGAGCTCTATCCCCAGCCCTCTTTTTGGTTTTTTTAGATAGGGTCTTGCTATGTAGTGCAGGCTGGTTTTGAATTTGATATGTAGCCCCATGCTACTTGGAAAACCATTGTTTGAAAAGTACAAGAGCACTTGTATTGGAAACAGAAAGGAGGATATGGTTGCTAGAGAAATTTGAAAGCTCAGGTTTAGCACAATTTAGTAATGAATGGATGTAAGGGAGTAACTGAGTTGATAATGATGCTATAAATGTAATTAGGGAATTTAGGAGAAGAGATGAATTTAGAGGAGGGAAGGAAATATTGGCCTTAGCTTTGGACATGTTAAAGGTGACTGTAATTAAGGTTGAACTATCATTTGAGTGTTTTAAATATATGGGTTAAGTGGTAAAGACTGGTGAAGATTAGAGACTTAATTTGACAAAAAATCAGTAGCTAGCTGATTGTCAGATGTGAAGAAAAAAACGACACTGTTTATAAGATGTGTAGAGTGAAAAGAGGTGAGGTCTAAGTTGAACCCAGTGAAAAAATCAGTATTCAAGAAGTAAATAAAGCTGTACCAGCCAGGAAACTAAATAGGCATGGACAGAAGTATTGCAAGAGAACCAGGATAATGTGGTATCATGGAAACCCTGGCAGTAGAGAATCTTGCGGACAAGGAAATACTAAATAAATGTCATGTTCTGAAGGTATGTATAATGAGGACCAGAAAAGGCTCATGGGTTTGATGATTAGGATAATGACTTTAGAACATTATACAATTTTCTCTTGGTGATCTATGGTAGGTTATTTCCAGGTGCCTGCCCACTCCCCAGCCCTAGGATACCAGAATTTGCAGATGTTCAAGTCATTATGAAATGGTGGGTATTTGCATATAACCTATGCATATTCTCCCATATACTTTCAGTCACCTCTAGATTACTTGTAAGAACTAACGCAGTGAGCTATGTGTGGTGATTCCTGCCTGTTATCCCATCACTGGTGGGGCTCAGTGAGAGAGGAAGATCACTAGTTTGGGTCTCAGCTGAGCAACTTAGTGAGACCCTCTCTTTCTCAGGAAAAAAAAAGAGAAGGGGGCTGGTAGATAGTGGTAGAGCACCTCGGGGTCCATCCTCAGTACCACAAAAGAACAGCAAAGCAAAGCCAAAACTAAAACAAGATCCTGATACACTGTCAATGATATGTAAGTAGTTGTTTGACAGAAAAAAGACTGTGTTCAAGACAGTACAGATTGAAATTTTTTTCCTGAATATCTTAATCTGCAGTTGGTTGAATTCATGAATGCTGGTGAATATGGGACTCATGATACATAGGGCTGATGGTGAGTTAGTGGGAGCCAAAGGCCTCTTGATGAATGCATTTCTAAGTCATATGCTGCATAAACTTCTCATAGTCTATTATTTTTCTCTTTTCCTTTTAGAAGCTCAATATGACCTGAAACTCATAGCTTCTGGAGATTGTAAAGAGGAATCAGGAATGACTTCAAATTTTAAACCAGAAGCTCTGGGATACTTGTGACCCTTGTCTTAAATAGAATATGGAGGATGTTTTTCTCTCTCTCTCTTTTTTTTTTTTTTTTGGTATCAGGAATTGAACTCAGGACCTTGTACTTGCCAGGCAGGCCCTGTGCCACCGAGGTATACCCCAGGCCCTGGAGGGTGATTTTCTTTTAAAATTGCTTATTTATCTTTGTGGGCTTGAATGATAAAGGGTTTTATTTTATAGTGTCTTAAAAGATGGGAGAGGTGGAGACTGGTCATGAAAACTTGATAGACATTAGAGTAGATAGAACTATGACATTGTGTAGATGTGCTCAGAAAGTTGATGTAGAAATAGAGGAGTGGATGACCAAGGTCCAGGTTTGGGGAGACACCATGGCTAAAAGGGTGGGAAAAAGAAGCAAGCACATAGTAGAGACTTCGGGGGAGGCATTAGCCTCTCAGCAGCCCTTCTTTTTTTGCCTTTCTCTCTTCTTTCTCCCTTCTTTCTTTCTTTCTTTCTTTCTTTCTTTCTTTCTTTCTTTCTTTCTTTCTTTCTTTCTTTCTTTCTCTTCCTTCCTTCCTTTCTTCCTTTCTCTTTCTCTTTCTCTTTCTCTTTCTCTTTCTCTTTCTCTTTCTCTTTCTCTTTCTCTTTCTCTTTCTC
>PVLD010012373.1:0-60764 GCA_004027595.1 Dinomys branickii | reverse complement strand
CCACCCTCCCAGGGTTCCCTGCAGGTATAGGGATGGATCTCCTCCCCCACTCGGTGATCTGGTCGCGAGCGCCGATATCTCACCAGTTATTGGAGTCCCTGCAGGCATGAAGGTTCCAAGGTGCCAGTCTATCCTTTGGGGCTTTCTGCGCGGCCCGCCCGATGCGCATGAAACGTGAGACCGCTGGGCGTTGCCGCCGGAGAGCCGATCTCTGTCGGGAGTTGCCGGAGAGCTGCGCCGGGTCGGGGGGCGGGAGGGATCGAGCTGTCTGTATTCTCGGGGCGCTAGGACCCAGCAAATCTTTCTCTCCGCTCCCGGCGGCGTTTGGGGCCCTCCGCGCGGCTCTCCCGACACGCGCGAAACGTGGGATTGCCGGGCGTCTCCGCCGCTAACAAGCCGATCTCTGTCGGGAGTCGCCGGGGGCTGCACCGGCTCGGGAGGCGGGAGTGACCGAGGTGGCCGCGCTCCCACTGCGCTTGGACCGAGCCAAGCTTCTTCCCCGCGCGGATCGTCCCTGGCTCCCAGCGTCTGGGGCTTTCCCACGTCTCGCCCCGGCAGCCTGGTCCGCCCTACCACATCTCCCCCGGCATCTCAGAGAAATACGCCCAGTTTAAACTTCCCAGCCGAGGTCCCGGTATTCACGCTCGCCAAGTCTGTCTCGAGCTGGTGGTGTTTATTAAGGAGGATCGCTCCCTTGCTGCTCACCTGGTCGCCATCTTCCCCGGATCTCCAACATAGGTAAATCTTGAGGACACAACATAAAGCACATCAAGACAAATGTCACATGATCTTAATTATATTTGAAATCTAAAAACATTGACCCTGTAAAACTTACCACTAGAATAGTGGTTATCAGAGGCAGGAAGATTAAAGGAGTGAAAGGCAAGTGTAAGCTTAAACACTGCATGGTTTCACTAACATAAAAAACTCAATATATACATAATGTATGAAATAAGAGACAGATTTTAAAAAATGAAAAGGTATTACAATCCAGTGGGGACAATGTATCTAAAAGTGTACCTTGGCTTAGGGCAGTTTTCATATATGTATTATCTATTCTTTGACCTATTAATCTGGTCTTCAGTCTGTATATATGATAATTAACTTTATAAGATTTTATAAGGTACATAAATGAATATCATGCCAGAGAAAAAGGGGATAGAGGGAGAAGAGACACAAGCTAATTCAAAAATATTAAGTGTGTATACCAGTGCCCTACAGTGAATGTAGTCATTATGTACCACAACATGTACTAATAAAGTAAAAAAAAAAAAAGACAAGGACAGTTTGGTCAACGTATATGATATTACAGTTCAAAAGGAGGAATGAGGTGAAGTGTTCCATTGCATAGTAGAGTGAAAACAGTTGATGGTGCATTGTATATCTCAAGGCAGCTTGAAGAGAATGCTTTGAATGTAACCAACAATAAAGAAATGACCCACATTTAATCATTATATATGAATAACAACATAACATTGCAATCCATAAATATGTACATTTTTGTGTCAGATGTGTGTAGATCGAAGAAAGAATAGGAGAAAAAATTATCAAATGAAAGGTAGTTACAAAACTTTTGAGTCACAGAGTCTATGAATAAATTTTAATATTCCCATCTATATATGGACTTTAGTAGGCATAGAACAAATAGCTTTAAAATATTCCAGGGCTGGGTATATAGTTCAGTGGCACAAGTTCCTGCTTTGCAAGTGCAAGGTCCTGAGTTTGATCCCCAGTACCACAAAAAATGTGAATAAATAAAAATAAAATATTCCAAATAGATACTGCTATTTTTCTTATTTATGTTGCTATAGACCACATCAAAACCTCTAGGTGAGTGGTTTCTTTTGTATTTATTTTTTGGTTTTTGACTTAGCTTTTGATGAGAAAATTTTGTGAATTTTTACGAAATTTTTAATCTTTTAAAGTTTTTTTTTTTTGTCTTTGAGACAGGGTGTCACTATGCAGTTCAGGCTGGCCTTGAGATCACTTTGTAGCCCAGGCTGGTCCTGAACTCACAACGATCCTCCTGTATGAACCTCCTGAGTGCTGGGATTACAGGCAAGTGCCACCATGCCTGGCTACATGTTATTTAATTCGATATATTTATAAAATTTTTCTTTGTAAAAAATGTTATATTTATATAGTATTTTACATTTTTCTTATAAATATTTCATGTTTATGTACTCTTCTTCCCTTTAGGTTCTTCGTGGAAAATGTGTGGTACTTTTTTATATGAATAGCTCATATAATTGATACTGTTAATTCTCTTAAATAAATTTTAAAAATCTCTGTGTTGGAATGTTACAATGTTGTTCTAAATTACACTGAATTACAGATAAATATTTTTATCATTATCTTAATGTAGTTATATTAGAATAATACAGACTAGGCCATATAAGTTCTCTGTGCTTCTATAGAGCTGTTATAAATTTGTTATATTCTAAGCCATTCTTTCTTCCCCTGGAAAAGTGAAACACATAGACTAGACCTCCCCCTCTTTCTATCATGCTGACAATGGAACTTCTAATTCACTAGAGCTTAGATTATTGAAACTTCCAGGAAGACACGTTCTGCTCTTAAGCCTCCACATACAGTATTATTACCTATTCCCTCTTGGTTGCCTGTTTATTTAAACCTTTAGGTGTTAGCAGGTCATTTCCTGTACAATCGCATGACCGGTGATTTATCTTGTTTTACACTTTCCTTGCCCACAGAGGTAGCACTTAACCTGAAATGAAGAAGAATCCTCATGAATATCTCTTAAATGGACATACAGACACAGATTGCTTAAATAATGAAAAACACCCACACTGAAAAGGGTCTTGAGAAATATTTGGTAACTGATCCAATGGACTAAAACTTGAAAAAACCATCTGAGGTGGGGTGAATTTCTCAATCTCCACGGAACCTAAACTATAGATCTGGAGAGACCTGCCCTTCAATAAGATGTTCAAGGCATGTATTGGTATGCTTTGAATGTGACCTACATCCACCAAGATTTTTTCATGGCTTCTTAAACACGTACTCTCTTGCACTGATTATATACATTTCACAATTTCATCATATCCTTTCTCATCATTTGCCATGGACACAATTTAACCTCCTTAGTAGGTATCCGTTGTGCAATGACAAATGATTCTATATTTTATATTTTTTCGATTCCATTATTCCCACATGTCTATGTTGCCTAACATTATATGAGCAGCTCTGAAGGGCCACTTAGTAAAACAGAATTTCATAGGTGATAGCATTTTGTGCCCCATACCACAATTACTAATATACTTAAATTCTATAAAACATCATATTGATCATTATCAAATATCAAAGAAACTCAGAAATCTTTTGAGTTCCTGCGTTCAGAGTTATGTTTTAAATGGCAATGTAAAAAGATAATAGTCTGATGTTTATTCTTTTAAATTCAGCTGGTGGGTTTTTTCCTGAAATGAAAAAAAAAAAAAAAAGGAAGAAACACAATTCAAAGCAAAGCATAATCCTTGTTGCTTCTCACTGGCTGTATTTTCTGAATTTCATGCACTTATTATTTCTCATCCTTGGTATTCACTGTAATTAACTGAACAAGATACTTGAAATAATGCAATTTAATAAAAACAATTATACCAGAGTGGCTTTTACAATTAATTGACAGCCTAATATCATCTTTCTCAAACTGTGTCACTGGAAATGTCATGAAAGATGCACTACAGTTTTAAAATAAGAGTTTGGAAAATGCTGGACTACTCAAAGTCAAATGTGTATTCAGTGGTGGCATATTTTAGAGAACATCAGTGAACATAATGCTCTACGTGTATAACTATCATGTAGTACTTATTTATTATTTATCTGAAGTTAATTAGAAAGTGAAACCTATGATGCCTCATTGTATAGATTTCCCTGTGATTTGAGTGTAGAAAAGCGGCATGAGCGCTGTCACCACATGCGCACAGGGGGTAGTCCCATAGAATCTGGAGGAAACTGCACGCTGCCCCACACTCAGCTAGAATCCTAGTTAACCTACCATACACAACGATCTTTCCCGGGCCGTGTGTGATTTTCCTTGTGTAATTTTAGTTGCTTTATTCTTTAATTCTGTTTCAAGCTTAACGAATTATAATGGGTATAAAGATTTTAATCCTAAAATTATGCTTGCATGTATATAATAGTTTAAAAACAACTTACAAGAGTTGCTTTTTTCCCTCTGCAAAGAATTCCTTTTACATTTATGATGGACGTATCTAAAGCTTTATTTCCTCAGTTATGTTTAGATTTCCTGACTGCTCATTTAGAGATGATAAATTACTTACAGTATTGCAAATCATGATGGATATAAAACTAAATTAATAATTAAGGTCCCCAACTAACCTAGTCCCCTCACAAAACTTACTCCTCAAAATAAAAATGTCACTGTATTTAATGCCAGTGCATTTTCCAGAATCAAACTGTGAGGTTAGGGCAGGAGTGGCAATGCATGCCTGCAATCACAAGCACCTAAGAGTCTGAGTCATGAGGATGGCAGGTGTGATGAACAGGTACCTTTCTCAGAAAGAAAAAAGAAGATCTGGGGACATAACTGGGTGTTAGAGCACCTTTGAGTTCACTTCCTAAGTACTACAAACAAAACAAAAAACCTAAGATATTATCATAGCACAAGTATAAACTTCCCAATATCTGATTGAATATTATTAATGCTTTCAGCCCTCTCTGGGTGCAATTCCAAATTAGGATTGTATGTATTTAACGTTTTATATCAAAATTTCACTATATTATGATAAAGTTCCAGTGACATAGGTCATGCTCGAGAAAGGACATACATTTCAAGAACAGAGAGAGTAGAATACCTGTTCTGCCACTCTAATTGTGTGACACTTGGTTGTCAAGTACTAAAAATCTGTAAAAGAAAACACAAGACTTCTTGGATATGACATTAAACAACGTAATTACTGATTGTTAACTTCACACACATGCTTAGTAGCCCTTATTGAAATTTAATGGTTGTAACATAAAATTCCCACTATGTAGATTTTCTCTGGATGTTAATTTCAAATCTGCTTCTGCTGAGAAGAGCACTGTAATCATACAATGAATATATATAGTCTAAGTCTCACCTCATAGTGTCTTAAAAGTCAATTGTTTCTTGAGACTATATCGCCTTTACCACTCAGCTTTGTATTGCTGAAACCAACTCCTGACATCCATTACATAAAGGTGGAAATGCTTTATTGCGCTGATGGTTTCAAAGGTTTCAGGTCATCTTCTCTGACTCTAAAGCAGGAACATCCTAGTGGAAAATTGTGAAAGAGCAAAGCATTTCTATTGTCAGTGGCAAAGAAGAGAGCGCAGAGAAAGAATGGCAGCACCTGTGCCCTCCAAAGGAAGGCCTCCCTTAACCCACTTCCAGCTGGGTACAAGTTCCTAACAGTATATTCAGCTATGAACTTCAGTAGATTAATGCACTGATACATAGTGCACCAGACCCAATAATCTCTCCATGAGTTTCTTAACTCAGCCAAGTTGACAACAACAACGTTCTTTCATTTCCTCTAAATAAAAAGACAAGGTGTCTTGGTTACTTTTCTCTCGTTTCTGAGCCAAATCATCTGTACCCAAAATGAAGGGAGGGGGGCTGGGGATATAGCTCAGTGGAATAAGTGCTTGCCTGGCAAGCAGAAGGTCCTGAGGTCGATCCCTAGTACCACAAAAAAAAAAAAAAAAAAAGATGAAGGGAGGAAAGGTTTATTTAGCTCACAGTTTGTGGAGGTTTCAGTCCATACTTGGCTGACTCCAAGGCAGAGTGGCATATGGAAGAAGGCAACATCTATAGCAGCAGATGACAGCAAAAGCAGCAAGAGCAAAAAGGGACAAGCCATGGAAAGCAAGCCTGTTTCCCTCCCTTATACTGTATGCAAGCTACCCATCCCAGGGAAGGTGTTACTCTCACACCCATAATTCCAGCTTTGGGCCATGGATCAATCAAAAACTCTAGAACCTGCTCCATGGCTGCATGTGGTTTCAGGGGGACATCTAGACATAAAACATAACACAAGGGTGTCCACACTAACCATCCCATTCAATATATTGCTAATACTTTAGCCCAAAATATCAGGCAAAAGGATAAATAAAAGGGATATGCATAGGAAAGAAAGAAATAAAATTAACCTTATTCATGGTAATGTGATCATTTACAAAGAAAACGTTAAAAAGCACTATACCATAAGACTCTTAGAAAAAGTAAAATAAATACCAAAGTCTTAGGATAGAAAAGCCATAAACAAAAAAATAACATTTTTGAATGCCAATCATGAACCTACTGGGAACAAATCAGGAAAATGATCCCATTCATGGTGCCTTCAAAAAGTTAAATATCTTGGTGTTTAACTAAAGAAAGACAGGGGCTGGGGGTATAGCTCAGTGGCATAAGCACTTGCCTGGCAAGCACAAGGTCCGGAGTTCAATCCCCTGTACCGGAAAAAAAAAAAAAAAAAAAAAAAACTAAACAAGGACATGAAAGACTTCATGTCTTTTTTCATAGTACTTCACAGTACTATGAATAAAGGGATTGAAAAGGAAATTATAAATCAGAAAGACATTCTCTATTCCTGGATAGGCAGAATCAACATTGTCAAGTGGACATATTATTAAAAATAATGTGTATATTTACTTCAATTCCAATCAAAATACCAGTGTCATTCTTCACAGAATTATAAAAATATCCTATCATTTACATGAAACAGGAAGAGAATTGGGAGCTGGGGATGTGACTCAGTGGTAGAGTTCTTGCCTTGCATGCACAAGGCCCTGAGTTCAATGCCCAGCACCACATACGTTAAAAAAAAACAATAATAACAATAATAAATAAATAATTTTTTAAAAAAGAAGAGAATTGAATTATTCGCAAACAATTCTTTCCACAGCTCTTCCCTACTTCTCATTTTAAAGAAAAGAGAAGAATACATTTGGATGTGGAAAAGGCAAGGACTGTTTCCTTATTCTTGTTCCTATTACAGCTCTTGATTGCTTTACTTTCAGGAGGAGGCAGTAATATTGCTTCATTTTGGCATGGTCCATTCTTTTTTTTTTTTTTATTTGCCCTAAATAGAGTAAATTCTAGTTAGTATGTTAAGAAACGGTTGCAATTTCAGGGCTCCAACTTTACCATCCTGATTACTTTGGGTTGATCCTGAAGTTAAACTGTGAGGAAAGTAAGGTTAAAGAATGATGAAGAAGGTAAGAATTGCCATTGTGCGCTTCTTCCATTCCTTCTTGTCCCTATTGCCTCCTCTTCTCCGGAGAGAAGCTTCCTCTGTGCACTTTGGTACTTTGCCAAATAATTGCATTCTGTACTGCAAAGCTTAGAGAGTCCCTTCTGAAGGGTATAGTTATTGATTTTGTGTAACCAGCTGTGTGCTAAGGACAAAACACAGCGAAAAATCCACTTGCTCTCTAAAATTTCTGCTCTGGCCCAATTGTGTATAGGAAGGGATACTGTGAAGAGGTAGGGTGCGGAAAGTGCTAACAGATGCCAAGGCAGGGAATTATCCCTAACTGTTGAGCACATTTCTTCAGCACCTTGAGGCATTGCTTTCCAAAGATGGTGGGAAGTGGAAAGAACAAGTGAAGATGAGATATGACCTGAGGCACCGGTAATGTACAAACATACAAAGGTTGTGGTTGATGAATCATACAGTCTGGAATAAATGAGCAAAACCTAATCGAGTACCGATGTGGAGAAATAAATGGATACGAACAAATAATTCTGCAACATTTTCTTTTAACATGAGACACTTAAAAGTAAACTTTCACTAAGATGTGCATGCAAGTCATGCGTATAAAAGCTGAAAACTTTTTGGGTTAAATGCTAAAAATCCATTGTCTCACTGAAAAAAAAACCACAAAATTGTCAGTATATATTGCTTTCCTTTTGAGATGTTTAGCTAGAGGCTTCCTTGTTTTCAAAGTGAGAGGTTCCATTTCGCATGTTTCTAAGACCATAATGAAGCTAAGAACCAAATGATGATTATTCATATTATGGAAGGACCTGAATGCTATGTAGAAAGTGTTGGCCAACCCATAAGGAGGAGTCCTAGGCTTACGCTATTCATTTATTTTTAGATCATTATTATATCATATAATAAAGAATGTGAGACTCAGTAGAAAACTTGAGAATATGAAAAGCATATAAGAATATGAAAGCCACCCACATTCCATTACATAGAGACAGTAATTATATATTTCAAATATTTTCCTACAGTTAAACATGCACAAATACATATCTCTCCCTTTACATTACAAATACGGTGACATTCATAGGGTTGAGATCATACTGCATGTTTTTTGTAAACGTTTTTTATTTAAGTGACTCACAACTTATTCTATTAACAACCCTACAAATTCAGAGCTTCCTGTAGTCCCCCATTTCTACAAATTCTGAATCTACAGTTTCAAACAACTGTATAAAGAAAATATGACATTCCAAATAAAAGGTACATGTATACTAAAATGTACAGATTTATCTTCTCATTAGTACTTAAATATTATAGTAAGTTGACTAACAGCATTTATATAGTACTAGGTATTGCAAGTAATCCATGGATTATTTAATTTACACAAATTGTGTATAGCTTATATGCAAATACTGCAGCATTTTATGTAAGGAACTTGAAAGTGCTTGGATTTTGCATCTATGAGTCCTAGAATCGGTGAAACCAAGGAATGACTATGTAGATTTTATAGGAGTGTCCTAGTTAATTTTTTTGTTGCTGAGCCAAAATACTTGACACCCAGAGTTAAAGGAGGAAAGCTTTATTGTAGTTCATCATTTGTAGAGGCTTCGGTCCATAGTTAGGCAAAGTGATGTAGCAGAGGGGCCTCACAGAGGGAAAAGAATTCAGGCCAGGCAGAAAGGCAGCAAGGCAGCAAAGTACAGAGGAGGCACCAAGGCACAACTGCAGCCGCACTCTCTCTGTCCCTTATGCTTTATCCAGGCTACATGTCCTTAGGGCAGATAGTACTCAGACCCCAGCTAGGTCTCCCTATTGTCCACACACAGAACTATGCCAAACCAGTCAGTGGACTAACTTGATACCCTCTTTATCCCAGCATCACACATTTAATCTTAGCAGCATGTACTCTAGATGCAGCCACCCTTGAACCGCACCACCTATGACTGCATGAGATTCTGAGGGGGACATCTAGACACAAGCCATAGCAAGTAGTTATCCTTTGGTGTCTGAGTGACACATCTTTCCATTGTTCTACAATGTATATCTAAAGAAGTATAACGATAAATCTATAACTTCATGGTTTTCTTGCCACCTGAATTATAAAAATGTTGTTTTCATTTGCCAATCTTTCTGTTAAATTAAATTCTTTTGGCATTCTGTAACTGAAACTATGTTACTGTCAACATCTATGAATCTGCATCCCCATACAGTACCTCTCTTTATCTAGTAGATCTAGTTCTAGTAAACAGTAGATCTACTAGATCTAATGGTGGATCAAAGAGAGCCTTACCCCAAATGCCAGGTTCTGAGGCCAACTGGCACACAGTGTTACCTAACAACAATCATCCCTTGAATTCATGCCTCTTGCGAACCATCCTGCCAAAACTTCTCTTTATTTTTTATATTTTTGGTGGTGCTTTTGAGACAGGGTCTCCCGGTTCAGTTCAGCCCGGTCTTGAGCTCACTTTGTAGCCCAGGCTGGTCTCAAATTTGCAACAATTCTCCTGACTCAGCCTCCTGAGCACTTGGGATTACAAGGATGCGCCTGATAAGTCACAAGGCAGCCAGCCTCATACCCCTTGTGGGAAAACTTTAACTCTCAATATTTCTCTCGTTCCCTTACCTCGTTCCACTTCAGTTCCCCTCAGCCACAAAAGTTATCTCTGCCCTCATTCGCTCTGGCATTTCACCTGCTCGGGTCGTTCTGACCTGGGCAACTCCTGCCGTTCAGCTATTCTGCCCAGTACGCCCTTCCCTGCCACTTGGGCTATTCTGGCCTGGATGCCCTCCCTGCTGCTTGGGGCCCAGGGACATCTCCTTACCCCACCCCAACCCCACCAAAAAAGAGCTTAAAAGCCCACGCTTTCCTCAGCTCGGGGCTACCTTGGTCCACTAGGTAACCTGCTACTCCCCCAGTAAAGACTTCTCTAGTGTCAAAAGATCTTCTCTGGTTCCATGTGGGGTCTCGGTTTCTATCAGCGCCACCATGCCTGGCTCAAATCTCTTTAAAGCCAACTCTGTAGCCATTACTTCCAAGCCAAACATTTTCTGAATTTTTAGTCTCAGAGTAGAAGTAGATATTGAAATCCTGACTATGGTGAGATACTTTTTTTTTTTTTGGTACTCGGGATCAAACTCAGGACCTTGTGCTTCCCAGTGGGGTGCTTGTGCCACTGAGCTATCTCCCCAGCCCCAGGATACTGGTTGTGGATTAGAAATAAAGAGATCTTAGGCAGTCTCATCTCAAAATCATATAGTGTTGGAAGATTAATGGCAGGGGTGATAAATAAATCATTTCTTTATTGAGGAAAGAAACATCAGTTAAAAGATCAAAGAACTTTCTAAACATCTGAATGATGAAGTTTGATAAATTTTGGCATAGCAAATGTAGGATGCCAATTTCTCAGTTATTACTAGTTCTTGCAACATGCTGACATATTTGGGACAGTAAATAATCTTAATGTTCAATGTTGTTTTGGTTCTTCTTCCTTAAAGATTTGGCTTAGCATCCACAACATATATTCATGAATCTTCTGTTTTTCTTTCAACACTGGGGTTTAAAACCAAGGCCTTCAAACTGAGCTACATACTCGGCTTCTTCAAATTTTAAAACACTGTCTTGCTAACTGACTAAGTTATGCAGGCTGACCTCAAATTTTGAATCCTCCTGCCTCAGCATTCAAAAGTACTGAGATTGCATTGTCATAATAGGTGGGAACCACCCCACCCATCTCCCACGAGCCTTTGCAAAGAGCTAAATTGCATATATAAAATTTTGAGGGTTCTTCTCATTTTAACTTCTCTTTTCTAGCCATTTATTGCACCCGACCATGAACTGTGTGCTGTCTTTCTGGGATGGGTTTAGGGTGCCGTTTAAAGCACTTTGGCATTGATACACTATGGGAGCATCTCTTTAGTTTCGGGCACTGCCTTCATCCCTGTATGCTGCTAGCGATGAGCTGTGTCTCTATCTGTTCACTTTCCAGAATGCTATCAGAGTTGTCTGGCTGCCTGGGAGGCAAAGTTAGGGACTTTTATGAGTTTCTAATTATTTGAAGGAGAATTTGAGAGAGAGTAAGCCAGCGATCCTTGGTTACTGAAATGGCATATGAACTGCAAGTAACTACTACGCAGCAGCAATAGGCAATGGATTAATTATTGTAACTCTCCCAGTAACCTGTTTTGAAACTCTGTTTTATTGTTATTTTTATTTTTTATCTTTAAAATAAAAAAATAATAATCCAAAGGAAAGAATTTGGAGGAAAGGTATGAATAATCAGCGCTACACTTAAAGATATTAAAAACTTGGCTTCAATATATGAAAAACGAAATTTACTCACTAAGTAAGCCAGTATAATGTTTTACATCAGAGATAACAAAGTCCTGAAATAGGGTAATATTTGTAACAAGAGAAAAACCAATACTATCTGATGCTTGATTCAAAGTCATGCAAAGAAATAACATAGAAAAAATACTTTTATTCTTAAATGACAAAGATGGTGGAGAATTAATCAAGCAGATCTTTACTTTATGTTTTGAAAATGGAAAATAATATAAACTATATGAAGAAAAATGTCACTATAAGTCACATCATGTATTGTAATGTAGCTGGCTTATAGACAGTAGAAGATAAACTGTAGGGCTTTTTCATATAATTTTTGGAAACTTTTATACTCAAAAGGCTATATTTGGCTGTTTTTATGTTTATTTACTCACAGAGTTAAAACAATCTTTCTGTGGTCTTAGTTATACTAAGCTAAATAAATTGTGTTCTCATCTTGCTTGTTACCTGGCCCTGGACAGAAATGAAAGAAGCACATCCCTATCTCTAGGACCATCAGCATCATCTCTAGCTTTCAGAATGGCACGTCTTTCTCACATATGTTTCAGGCTGATATGTCTCACTAAGATAACTCAGTGTGAGCTGCAGAATTTGTATCATGGTATCATTGAGGTTTCCTAACATTTGCCATGGTTGAAACAATGTGACATGAAATATAACACTATAACATGTCAGGTGGAAAATTTAAACATTAGTTTTTCCCAAAGAAGAATACAATCTTTAGATTTTAAACCACACTATTTCAACAGAGGGGGAAAGTTATGATACGGTATTGATTCTTCTAGGAAGCTGAGTTAGCAAAAATCCTGTTTTACTTAGAGATTGCTCGTTTTCCCTTTGTGGACATAGGAACAATTCTAAACAAGCTGTTTCCTGGCTAATGAACATCTTTGAAAACCACTGACAAAATCTCTCAAGACAGCACTCTAGTATGTACCAAGCCAAACTAAGACTGTTGTTTATAACTGTCTTATTAATTGCTACTTTTCATATTTTCCAGGTAAAGCTGAAATAATCAAGAGGATATAATTCTTTATAATTGATATCGCACTCCTTTCTATGGCAACTAAAGGAAAGTAGAATTATGGTGAGAGAAGATTAACAAAACAAATAATTATATAAGAAAACAACCCTGTTGTTCGTATCTCTGTTTCTCTGAAGTAATCCATCTCAAGTAATTAGCACTATCTAAAGAGGAAAAGTGCATCAGATACTATTACCTTTTTCCAGAATCTTTATTTTTTCTACTCTTCTTTATGTTATTATTTTTGCCTCTATCTTATTCTTTAATTATCTTACCTGTTAAACATTCTGCTTGTCTCAATATGAAAAATAATCTTTGATTTCATTGAAAGAAAATATTTTTAAATGTACACTTGACCTTTCTAAGAGGTGACTCTGAGGTCAATCTCTCATCAATCTGTCTTTATGTGAATGGTGTTTCCTTGATCACAAGTCATTCGAGGTGAATCAAGTAGCAAATAATTACAAAATTATGATTTAATGATGATCATACTAATAATTATTGTAAGTACTTATTATGAACTGGAAATAGTATTAAATATTTTCTAGAGTTCAGAGTGTAAAAAAGCACAGTTCTGTGGTGAGTACATTTAATGTTCTTAGTTTCTCTTTGGCAAAGGAGAAGATATCCAGATGAAGGGAGAGAGGAAGAAGAGGAAAGTGAGGAGAGTTTTAAGAGAGGACAGTTTTAAGATGTGTATTGTATACAAACCAAATACTTACAATGAATATGAACATATGCTATAAATACGAACTAAGCCAGGGATAGAGCTCAACGGCACAGGACCTGCCCGGCAAGCATGAGGTCATGAGTTTGAGTCCAAGTCCCCCTCAAAAAAATCAAATAAATATGAAATAATAATAATGAAAATAGGTGAAGGGCATTTGAAACAGAGGGAGATAGATGGGAGGGGAAGGAGATTAAAAAAGAATCAAGTCATGTCACATACATGTACTTACTTCCAAAGATGAATGTATACTTTATGTACTACAAACATAAACTAAGGAAATAAAATAAAAAAAATATAATGTTCTTAGTCAGGGCTTTGGTGGATGCCTGTAATCCCGATGCTCAGCAGGATTAGGCAGGAAGATCACAGTGCGTTCAAGTTCAAGGCCAGCCTGAACTATGTAATGCAACCCTATATTAAAAGAAAGCAATAATGTTTTCATTTTTCTCATGAGGGACTGAGATATATATATATTCTTTTTTGTCTTGAATTGTGGTTTGTTAGTAACAGAGAGAAAATGCAAACCTCAACTATTCTAAATCAAACTCCTCCAAGTTCCTACTGCACATGCCATGTGAGTTTGAAGGATATTTCTGATATAATACAGGTGTCAGTGTCTTTGTCGAATTCTGATTAATGTGAACACATCAAGGTGCTTCTAAAGATAGACACTACTGTTCACTAGTTTTTCCACTTTTATAAAAGCACATCTGTGGAAAACTTTAAATCCAATCTTGTTCCATGGGTTACTGAGTATTTTAATTGTTAGTTGCTTGGGTTTCTTAGGTGGAGGCTGATAGGATAAAATTGTCATTACTTGGAATGGATGAATTAAAGTGAAGAATAATGAGAAATAGTATAATAGCCTCATAACAGAATGGATAGTTGGGTAGTTGTGGGTTTTAAGCACAATCTACACTGTTCTTTGCCTGACTGACAAATTCATTGTGCCTCATTTTCGTTATCCTACACTAACATTTGTGTTACTGTCCTCACAGGCTGATAAGACTTAAAAATACTGTATATGATATGCTGCATGGCAAAGCGTTAATGCAAGATGAACATTCTACAAGTCATACACATTGTCTTCTTTATCTGTGCATGCTGATTTTGTCTTAGTTACTCTGGACACTTATATACTCTCAGTTCATTGACAATGAAAAGAGCCACAAAGAAACAATCGCTGATAAGTTATTCTAGACTTGGAGTCTTCTTCTTTGCAAATTTAAGAAGATTGTAGGCTAACCCAAGGTAGCCAAGAATAATATTATAGCTATTGTCATATGAGTCCTTGCACACTGAGTACATTTAAAGAGACTGAATACTAAGCTCTGCTATTAAGTCTGAAAATACATATATACATGTAACACCTAGTTTGGGATGGTGGGATTTTACACCCTGAAGAATAGTTATGTCCACATATTCTGGATTCTGCTTATTCTTTTGAATTTCCCACTTCAATCCACAAAACCTATAAAATCTCAGCACATTCCCTACTTCTTTCCATCAATCTAGAATTAGAACTTTGTACTTGTAATGGGAAGTGATATGGAAATCATGATACATTTGATCACTGGGACCAAATACCCAACATACACAATTTAAGGAAGAAGTGGTTTATTTTTCCTCATTATATCAAAAGTTTCAATCCGTAGTTGGTTGGCTCCAAAGCAGATAGAATAACGACAGAAGGGCAGGCGGAGGACAGCTGCTGAAGCAATGACACGCAGGAAGAGAGGCAGCAGGAAGAGCTAGAAAAAGAGGTATACCATGAAAAAGTATGCCTGCAGTGACCCACCACTTCCTGGGCCCCACGTCCTGAAAGTGCATTTATCTTTGAACTCATAAATGAATTAATCCACTGATAAATATCCCCCCACCATGATCTAGTCGCTTTCCTAAAACTCCAGTCCTGAACACATGAGACTTTGGGAAAACATTTTAGATCTGCGCTACAGCACCCTGTATATATTTACTGAACACTTTATTACGTGCAAGGCATTCTGCTACTCTTAATATACCTTCTTTCATTAATCCTTATAAGACTCTCATGATAAAGTCATTATTACTCTTTCTAGTCTGTTGAGAAGTGAAGTCAGAAATACAGCACGCAGTTTTCCCAAGGTTACAGAGTTAGTTTCGGGTTCTCCGGAGAGAAGATGGATGTGCTTTGCCCAGTCGAACCACTAAGTAGGCTTATTCCAGAATATTAATGAAGTCAATTAATCTTTTTATTATAATCTCCCCAATTCTCTGGAAATATTTGTCAAATATGGAACATTAATAAATAATTAAAATGCAATATACTGAATAATTAAACCCACAAAGTCCTGATCTATCTTTAATGGTTTTAATGATATTTTTGAAAAGGAAAGTTTTGATAGCATATGTTTTGGGCATCCTAGGAAGAGATGCACAAGCTGTTCCTTCTTATTGTTTATTCTTAGAGGCTGCTGGGAATGTACCAAAATGCCAGGGACAGAGAGTCTATCTCTGTGATTGCTGAGTGCATGTGTTTGGTAGCATATTACATTTCACTGTTAGGTTGTACTTTTGTTCTCTGTTCAGGATTCCCCTTTTCTGTTTTGTCTTTTCTGTGAAATTTTTAATTTTAAAGTTTTCTTAAAAAAAAATATATACATATATATGTATGTATATTTGTGTGTGTGTGTATATATATATATATATAGAGAGAGAGAGAGAGAGAGAGAGAGAGAGAGAGTTCATTATATTTACACTTTCAAAGTTCTTCATCATGAGATTCCAAAGAATATATGAAAACTAGGATGCAGAGCATTCATCTTACCTAAATTATCACAGCAATAAAGCAATATGAAAGAAAAACAGTAAAACTAAACGTGCTATCAAGACATAAAAAGGCATGGAGGAGGTTTAAAGAAGCCAGTCAGAAGGACACATATATTAGAAGTTGATCTATATGACATTCTGTAAAAGACAAAGGTACAAAGGCAGTAAAATGAGAGAAGCCCGGTGGAGAAGGACAGATGTATATGTAGAACTTAGGAGTCTTTTTAGGGCAGTGAAAGTATCCTGTACGCCATTATAATATGTGTGTACATTTGTCAAAAATTGCAGAATGTGAAACACAGAATTAACTATAATATTGTCCATGTATTCCAGTTCATGATGCATCAATGTTGGATTATCTACTGTAATTAAATACTGGGAATCTAGAGAGTGGAGGAGTGTGTGTGTGTGTGTGTGTGTGTGTGTGTGTGTAGGGGCCTATGTGAGAATTTGATGCACTTTCCACTCAATTTTTCTATGAACCTGTAAATACTCCTTAAAACATCTATTTCATACAAATTGGAGGGAGGAGAATAAAGCAGTCATTCCTCTACAGTTGCCTTTATCTTATGTCATCCAATAACACCTTCCATAATGATATAGGAATATGGTGATAAGCATTCCATGGAAACATTTCTGGAAATATGAAAACTGCTACAAACAGAAAGACCCAAAGCTCACCTTGTTTTTCCTCCTTACATCTTCCCCTTCCTCATCTTCTCTCTCCTTCCCTCTGTACATCTTTCTTGTGTTGCAGAACTCAGATTAAGTGTAACCAACGGTTGAGATATTTTTCTATCCCATCTCTGAGAGTCACACCTTTAAGGTCTAGCACAATAACGTGCACTCAATCTCCACACCGAGTTCAGTGTTGAATGTGTTTTCATCTTTGTGTAAGTAAATGTGTTTATTTTTTCTTAGCTGTCTAGATCTCTCTACTCCACTGTTGCATTTCTTTGAGGAAAATTACAAGTTTGACCTGACTAGGGCAACTTAATGACTTAACGAGACACTGTTTTAAATTTTAAAAATAAATAAATAAAAGGATCAGAGAGGTAGTTTAGTGCAGAAGTCCTAGGTTCAATGCCCACTACTGAAAAAAGATAAAAATAAAAAAGGAATGAAAGGAAAGGAAATCTGGCCACCACAACATCCAATTCCTGACCAATTTTCTAATGCGATCCCGCACACTGGTGATGCATGGTGGAGCTCATTCATCAAGCCAAAATGCTATCCATTTTTCCATTAAAACATCTACATTCCATAAGACCAACCTGACAACAGACACCAGCAAGATGAAGGCGCTGTTAACGAGTCCTTTAGATTCACTGAGATGAACTTGAGAGTGAGACATGATGTTACCAGGCGTGGGCTCATGTCAGCACTGCAAACTGAACAAAATTTTGCAACTCCGAGCAAAAGAGCAAGAGCAAAAGTCACAACATGACCAAGGGGTCAGTGATTGCATAAGCCACATCTTTCCTGAGGATGCTGAGCAGTTTGGGATATGCAAATAATGGCTGATAAGCAAGGTGACCACGGCTATGCACCTCTTTTTTTCCCAGGAAAGTCCAGTGAGTGCCTGTTTTTCTTAATAGTTATTAGTGGAGATGTTCCTTTTCATGGTACAAAGCATCTAGTAGGCTTTGTGACAAGGCCAGGAAGGTCGTTTGAGTCTGGATTGGGAAGACTATGCAACATTTTCCTCAGAAGTTTGGGCTTTAGCCCAGGAGGATCCTGGTCATTAAACTGGGCAGGATAGTGACCAGGCAGGATTTTCACATTTCATCTTTTCGTGTTGTATTTCAAAAGGAAGCTCATTTAATTACAACACAGTGAAACATATAGGAAAGTAGGTCCTCAAGAGGAAAGATCAGGGACCTATAGAAAAGTAAAATAATAGAGTAGTACAGTGCTCACTAAAGCAGTGCAAAGGTAGCAATGGGGAAGATGCTTACAGAGATGTTTATAGGAAAAACTTAATTGGATAGGAGCACAGGTGATGACTGTGCCTATAGTATGAGGTCTTTTATATCGGAAAAATACAAGAACTCAGAAAGAAATGAGGTCCACAGAGGTGAGGGCTGGTGTTATCAAAGCTAAGACTGCAGTTCCTTGGTGCAGGTCAGTGGGTGCAGACACACAGAAAAGAATTGATAGACGGAGATAAATCCTTCAGAATCAGGCAATGTCTTGAGGATTTCCCTTAGCGTTAAATGTCATGCTCACCGGAGAGAATAGGCATGTTTGGTATGTGGTACCATAATATTAACAAAGACTTGTAGGTTTTGTAAGGAAATGTTTGAGTGGGGCAGGCACTGTTATTGATTTTACACAGGCAAAAGCACAGAGACTTCATGGTACCATTTGTTCTTTTATTCAAAAAATTTTATTTAGTATATCCTGTATTTTAGATACTGCAATCATCCTTGGATGATTGTATTTTACTTTCAAATGTGACTATATCTACTCAGAAAAAAAGTGATTAATCAGAATCACAAGCTAGTACTTGCCAGGGTTGGGTAAACCCGGCTCACATTAATCCTCAGTCCCAGCCTTCTTTTTACTGAATCACTTTGCTTTCAAGGTATTACACCTAGGAACAAATCTAATTATGAACTGATTAACTTCGTTTGCATAGAAGTGAGTTATGAGGCCTGCTATCAGACTATCCCACTCTGCATTGAGAAAAATAGCAGTGTCAGGTTTTAAAAATATGTTTTATCAGGCATGAGAAAAACAAACAAACAAAAGAAAAAAGAAGTAGAGCAAGAGACACAGACAGTAGGTGATAGATTCAAGCGAAGACTCTTCCATAGAAATTTGTTGCCTCCTGCATGTTGAATGTGGCTCCTGCTGGGAGAATTAAAGAATGTGATCATATCAGGGCATATGTAACCAGAAATGCCATAGTTGGTTCTTGATATCAAAAGGAAGAAAGGTCACTGTGTTGCTGAGGATGCCCAGAACTTCTAATTTACATAGGTTTTGTGGGTGAATCCTTTGTCCTTCTTTCCCTGCCTCCCCCATCCCTTCTCTGCTTTCCTCCCTTGCTGTCTTCTTCCCTTCCTTCCTCCTTTCCCCCCACAAACACTAGTTCATCACTTATTCCCCCCCTGAAAATGTCCTGAAAAACAATGGGGAAAATATCACAGTGGAGGTTACATTTTTACACAGAAATAAAAATATTATTTCAATGGGTAATAACAAAATACAAAAATAAAAACTTGGATCCCCAGTCCAAATGTTATATCTAAGAAGTTTAAGGAAATGTTTTCTCTGGGTTGATATTTAAACTGACTTTTAAAGAATGGGAATGAGAAGCTGGATGCAGTGACGCACACCTGTAATCTCATCACACTGGGAAAGCGGGGCAGGAGGATCACAAGTCCAAGTCCAGCAAGGCGAGTTAGAGACTTAGTGAGCCCCTGTCTCAAAACAAAACAAAACAAAACAAAACAGCATGCGTAACAGTAAACATCTGCAATACTTCTGAATCCTGATGTAAGGCAGCCCCCAATTACATAGCTGTGGAAACCTGACATTGTGAAACTTGTATTATTTACTTTTCTCATGAAATACATCACCACATGAGCATCAGCCCAGTTTCAGATCAGATATACAAAATCCTCTATGAGTATTTAGAACGAATGGGATTTAATTAGAAACTGGTGCTATTGTTGGGCGTGAGCTGAAATCCGAAAGCACACCATGTTGTCACCAGGGAACACAGGCAGCTCCTGTGACACTTCGGCTCACGGATCTAGCGTAGCACTTCCTCAGGGGCAGCGGGAGCTGCATTCGCAGACCGCGTGTACCCGTTCCAAGGGTGGAGTGGAGAAGCAGAGAGATACAGGGGCAACACTCCTAGGCTCTTCATTTCCTTTTATACCCATACCTTCCCTGAGCCTCCCATTAATTGGCAATCTATTTGACAAGACCTTACCATGTAAACTTGCTGGAGAGAGCCACAAATACAATCTCACACACACAAACAAAACAAAACAAAACAAAACAAAACAAAAAACAGAGCAGAGAAAGATGGAAAGATGAATCTGAGAACAAAGAAGCCTTCAAATTTCAAAATGTTTTATCTCAAAATGGTATCTCAGACCAGCCCCCGTCCATTTCTAGACCCATGTCTGAGTCATTGTCCTCCCATGACCATCTGTGGTCTGTCTTTTTGAGTTAATCTGGTGTACGATCCATACAGTATTGCAGGGGCAGGAAGAGTCAATCAACAATATCATGAAAATGGGGCGAGTGTGGCACTGGGGGTGCTGTGCGTGTTTGTATTAATAGCAACAACCTCTCTGAAACTCCGGATTTATTAAGGTGCCTGTGGCACTATCACACTTTTCTCTGAACCCGTATTCTTAACCCATGAACTAAACCCCCATAACCAGTCTCTCATAGCAGTGAGTAAAAGAATTTTAATCTCACTTAGGTAAAAGTCCTTAAACTGAAAACATAGTGCGATATTATGGAAAACTCAAAACCAATTTTTCTCCTGGGTATCTGTACTTACATTTTCACTCTGCTTCTTTGTATCCATGTAAAGGCTGAGATTTTCGGAGCCTTACTTTTCTCGCGCTTGCCCTCTTATCTTTGTGTACGGTCTGATCTGAGCTGACCTCATGAATTGGCTGTGGAAATTGGTGGGGGAGAAATTGTGGCTGAGCATTAAGAGATCTTGAAACTTCTCTTTTCATCCTTTGGAACACTGTCCCAGGGGCCATATGAGGAACTTGGACAAGTGAGACTACTGAAAACTGAGAGGCCACTTGAAGAAGAATGCCACACAGACATTCAGCGCTGCCTCCAGACATGCAAATGAAGACATCCGGGACCCTTCTGGTAAATGCAGTATAAGAGCGAATCCAGAAGACACTATCCAGACTCTCCCAAACATCCCTCATACTCATGCTGAGTAATAAATTGCTGGTTGTGCCCACAGTTGTGAGGTGATTTATTAAACAATATTTAATTAAAACTACCTCCATATGTTTTCCAGTCATTTCAGTTGTTAAAGAAGCACTAAAATATCATTATTATTATTCGTTATTAATTACTCATGCTATTGTTGGTATGACACTAGCATTAGCATATTTTAAAGCCTAAAACTTGAAGGTAGGTCTTCAGAGCAGTTGCCATTGCCTATGTATTAAATTATAATTTCAATATTATCTTGAGAGCAGGATCCCATTGCAATTCATATTTCTTAGTCTCCGCGCCTTTCCAGTGCTTACCACGTTATTTCATTCATAGTAGGTGTCCTTACACATTATTCAATTTAAAGGGATATAGAAAACTTATAGTTCACAAAAGCTAAAATTAATTTCCTTTCAATATTGGAAAACAATTCTGACTTTCTTTTAACTTAAAGACAATGAAAGGAATGTAGCCTCTTTGTTGATGTTTAAGGCAAACACTAGGATAGACAATTGAATGCTAGTTTTAAAGGCATATTTTGACCCCACTTAATGCTGAGACCATGTCTTGCATTGCTATAGAAGGAGCCCCTTGAAAACCATCCTCAGAACCAAAGTTAGAGCTCTCTTGTCTAAAAGGAACTGCTTGTCTCCATCTATGACTCAGATTATTTCTTTGCATATTAAATTACAAGAGACAGTTCCAGCTGGATCCATCAATATATTTATTACCCAGCCACACAATTTTCCTCCAGGAGGAAAACTCAGCAAACAGGCTCCCAGTCTGGCTGTAACTTTGCAAAATGAGAACTGAAAAATAATCATGGCAGTTTTTATATCAAACTTCTGGTTTAAATTTTACATATAATGGGAGAATTTCAACCTCTTATCACATAGCAAGTCATGATTTCCACCAATAGAGGGAAGGAGGGAGTGAGTAGTGCAACTGAGGAACTCACCTATACTTATAATGTAAGTCCGCTTCCTTCACATCCAATTCTCAAAGAGTTGTCTTTGGCAACAGCGATGAGAATGCCCCTGGAAGTGCAGGAGAGAGGGGCCACTGCCATTCCTTAATGGCCTTGTATAGTGTCCAGTATAAATCGAAGAACACTGCTCTGAGCTTGTTAGGTACATTATCTCATTTTTCAGTGAGATTAATTTGATTTTTCTCAAAGGACAAAAATTAAGCTTTGATAGATTATTTAACACAGATTCACTTCTTGAAATTACTTTTATATCTTTGTTTCTAAGAAAACTAGATAGATTATAATTATGTGTATACCCAAAGTATTCTTATCCGAAAAAAAAGATGCATGTACAGAAAATTTTTCCACTATGAACATGTTCCATTCAGGGAGAACATTCGCAAATCCTGATTCTTTCATGAATCCAACAAAGTGCATCTTCATACACTTTTGGTAGAAATGTAATATATAGAGCATAAAAAAGCCACATACATGCAAACACTGTAAACAGACTACTTTAAACTTAAAAGGTGGTGCAGTGCCACTGTAGATAAACTAATTTTACTTTTATGGTTACCTTAAACTGGTGGTATAGTCCAGTGCAACAAGTAGCATAGGGGGGATTGCATGGAGTGAACTGACAAGAAGTGGTGTCCTAGATGGAGAAGGCAGGGCAGGTGGAACTGACAGATCATTAGTGGGAGAAGATGGGGGGCAAGATGGAACGTTGCTTATGGCTGATGTTGGTGACAGATTTTGACAGATGCAATTTTCTCTACCTTGAAAAAGTGACCCAGTGATATATGAGTCATAGTTCTCTTTTTCTCATCCTAGATAACTGGGTAACACTGGATGGCATTCTAAATGGCTGGTGCAAATTTGTGTGTCACTCTATGCTGGGGCTGTGTGACTCAAAAACCAATAGTGCCCCTTTAAGCAAAGAAAATCCCCTAGCCATCTCCTGTGTTGTGAATTTCTTTGGTCCTTCTGTTATAATTTTATCTTGGGTTTCTGCGTCTTTTCACTGGGTCTCTAACTCCACCAGGTTCCCTTTACTAAATATCTCTTGTTGCACAATGGGGAGCTCAGTGAAGTGATCCTCCTTGGGATCCAGCCCCAGCTTGGTGCTCCGGGTGACTATGTTGCTGGAGATCACTCTGGAGTCTTTGCTCATCTTGTCAAGTCCATGAACTTCAGGAAGAAATTGTGGGCTGAGGTCCTTCCAAATCCCACTCATGGTGACAGCAAAACCTCAAGCCAAAAAGGTCAATGTTTATTTATGGCCTTTTGGATGTTCCATTCCTTCCAAAACTAACACATTGTACCTGTGTCATTAATAGCCTTCACTTTGTGACAAAAAGTATGACTTAAATGATATTTCCTTGACAGTCACAATAACACCTTGGTCCATAAAAGGTGTTCATAGGCAGATATACTACTTTGATGTTGAGATGACAGTCATGTGTGAATTGGGGGTGACCTGTTGCATTGGCAAGTAGCAAATGAATATTCAGTAAGAGATCTTTGTCTAACAATATTTCTGTATCTCTAGGATAAAGTAGTGGAAAAACCAGCCCTGGAAAATGGCCTGTATAACCCTGGGTTTTGAGTTACTCTTTGACATAACAGGCAGTTAGCCCTTGACTATGTTTTGGAGGGCTCTTGGGTTCTCTAGCATTAAAAGATGAACTCTGTTCACCCCATTTTTTCTTCAAGCCTTTAAGCAGGCTTTTAGCTTTTTCTTGAATAACATTAACTTGAGTGGGCCTGGTCACTGATGCTGATTTTGCATCCACACATTGAGTGGCGTCTCCATTTCCTCTGTCACTGTACCACGCTTAGGGGACATTATGGCTGACTTCACTGGCACAGCAGACTTTACATGTTCCATAATCTTGCTTTTGTTCTTGAGTAGTGTGCCAGTGATTGAATGCTTCACATTATAGGAACAAGCACCATATACCATCCTTTTGACTCAGTCCAGTCAATTTTTTTCACTTTTGTTTCAATGGTTATTGCTTTGCACTTCCTGGGAGTCCCCTACACATCCCCACTGATGGATCACCGTGCTCATGTACCGTACTTCACTGCACAGTAAGCACACAGCCGCACAACTGTGAAATGCTACATAGACACGTGAGCTAATTCTGCAGCTCGTTCACATCTACAAATGTGTGTAATGTGAGGTCTGTTCATATCTGTGAAAGTTAACAACTTGAATATTTTAAATCATATATATATATATTAATTCAACTTCGTCAGGGTAAAAATGAACTTACTTATGAAGTCATATAACTAAATACTTCATGGTAGATCTCTAATTTTAGGTGTAGCATTAACATGGTAAGGCAATTGGGAATCTCTTTAAAATTGAAGTAATTCTCTCCTAGTAGTTCCAAAATTCAATCATTCTATACTTAAAAACTTTGGCACAAGAAAGTCTTTTATTTGGTCCAAATTGAATTACAACCCCTGACTTGAATATCACTGGCTTATTATAAGTCATTCGGCTATGTGCAGAATAATTGCTGTAACCAAGAGGAAAGATTAGACTGAGAAATTCAGCCTGGATTATATGTCCCATGACATAGTTCTAGTAGGTTCTATATATTAGTTAATATATAATTGTTTCTATATTAGCTTTCTGTTTTTGGTAGCTGTATTCTAAATATGTAAGGTATTTGCATTAGGGAAGTAGTATGAACGGTTTGTAGGAAATATAAGTGGGGGTGACCAGTTACCTTGGCAAGTGAGAGTTTGAAGAGTCTCAGGTAAGATTAAAATCATTGAAAAATATATACTTCCATGTTCAGAAAATGTACATTGAACCTAGCAGACTATACAAAGATAAAAGCTGATGTTAAATCTGGTGGCACATACTTGTAATCTCAGGTACTCTGGAGGCTATGCTAGGAGGATTTCAAGGTTGAGCCCAGCATGAGCAGTTTAACAACTTAGTGAGTCCCTGTTTCAAAATCGAAATTAAAAGGACTGGAAGTGGTTCAGGGTGAAAGACATTACCAAGTCATTTTCTCCATCATTTGAACTGTGCTCTCGGGTGTCCATGACCGACACCACAATTCTCACTCTGTCTTCTTTAGGAACACAAGGCACCATGCACTATGATTTACATGTTTATCTACTTACGTTTCCAGCATCTACTACGAGCATCTTGGTGACTAGGTCTGTACTTTGTTCGTCTTTGTAATTTTAGACCAAGCACAGGGTCCAACTCAAAAGGGAAGCTCGTTAAGTGGTAGTGGAGTTAAATAAGCATGGACACGCTAATTTGTTAATTCATATCATCACCCTGGGTTACAAACTATTATTTTAACTACCTATTGACTTGACTTTTAAATTAATATTTTAATATAATTACACTATCGTTTTGAAATTCTGTACCATTTTTAATGTTTTTGTGCTCTTTAAAATAAAAAAAAATTAAAAATAGGCATTTTTTTCCCTTTTATACATACTGATGTTCAGTACCGCATTACAGCCATGGAAAATATATCTGAGTTCATTTTAGAGAGATAAAAATATAAAATGTAAACCAGAAAAATTCTAATAGCATTACTGTCTTTGCTGGGTAGAGGCAGAGATAGAGATGGAGCTGGTAATGGAGCTAAACCCAGAGAGAGAGTAATAGAGAGAAAGAAAAAGAGAGAGAGGATGTGTGTGTGTGTGTGTGTGTGTGTGTGTGTGTGTGTGTGTGTGTACACTGAGAGGTTTACGCATTTATTCTGAAGATAACTATTAAATGTAGAAATGCAGTTCTAAGATGTAACCTCTGCCATCCCTCATTAAGAGATTAACAAATTTATTTATAGAATTACACCTTCAGCGAGGGAGAAAATCACCATCAAGTGTATCACATTGAAAGTGAACTCTAAGTTCCTTCAATGTGCCCCCTGCTACTGTCTCCTGCTGTCTTTGGAATGAGCCAGTTTTCCATCCACTCTAGTATGGCCATATGATACGCATCTATCAGCAAACATGTGCTGAGCTCCTGCTGAGGATAAGTGTCTTGTAGGAAAAAAAAAAGTGTGTTAGAAATGCTCACCTGTCTGAATATTTCTTACTGATGTTATTCTGTATAACAGATGTGCCATACTTCTTTAATAAATACATTACTAAATTAAATCAGATGTAAGTATGTTTTAGGCAACACAAATGTAAACTTTAGCAGCAAATATATATTCAATTCTGTTTCAGCAAAATGTATTCCTGTTTATTATAATGGTAAATATAATTTTAGAAAACCTCAGAGGTCCTGTTGGAATCCAGGGCAAATCAGTTTGGTTTGGGCTCATGTCTGGAAGTGACCAAATATTTCAGGCTGGAGACTGGTCCTTCTTAGTCAACAGAAGGTCAGAAGGAATTCTTCTCTTTGAGGGGCAGTATGGGGAATCAAACTCAGGACCTTGCACTCGCCAGGCAGGCATTTGTGCCACTGAGCTATATCCCTGGCCCCAGAAGGGATTTCTTAATAGACGTAAAAACATAACTGGAAAAATTTTCCAGGGAATTGTTGATGGTAAAGTAAATATTTGTTAATTGTTATTTAAGCTCCTAAAAATGGTAATTGACCCATTTCTTACCTGTTATAAATCTTCCCCACACTAACTCATATGTTGAAGCCTTGAGGCCAACTGTAATGATATATGGAGATGTGGAGTGTGTTTGGGAGGGATTTAGGCCCAGATGAAGCGGGTAAAGTGGCCCTTCATGATAGCATTAGTGCTTTATAAGAAGAAACAGCAGAGAGGCTCTTCCTGTTACATTTCTTCTTCTTGTTTTCCATCTTGTTATTCTTCTCGTTCTTGTTTTTCAACTTGTGGTTCTTGTTCTTCTCAATCATATTCATCTGCCTCTTATTCTCGTTCTTCTCTTTGTTCTCATTGACTGTTCTCGTTCTCCTCCTCTTCAACTTCCTCGTCCTTTTTCTTCTTCCTTCTTATGTAGGTGGCCTTGCATCTATACCTTACGAAGCTAGTACTCCACAGAAACCAGCAATCTCAGCACCTTAATCTAGGATTTCTGGAACTGCGAGAAGAGCTGTGGGTGAGGAGCTGGATGCCCATAATCCTAGCACTCAAGAGCCTGAGGCAAGAGGATCACCAGGAGTTTGAGGCCGGCCTGGGCTACACAGTTGAGTGCAAGGCCAGTCTGTACTACATAGCGAGACCATGTCTCAAAAAACAAAACAGTGAAAAAATTAATTACTGCGATTTAAGCATTCCATTCAGTGGAGTTTCCTTATGGCAGTCTGAGCTGACTAAGACTCTTCTTTTTTCCCTCACTAGTGTAATGATAGTTACAGGTGTTGTGAATATATATATTCTAGTTCACTACCAAAATATTACTATTTGACTCTGAAGGGCTGGAGCTGAAGGTTAGATTTGATGGAGACTTCAATACAATTTGCAGGTCCTGCAAATTATCGGGATGATTTCAAGGAAAATTTTTGCTGCTACTAGGTAAATTGTAAGCTTCAAAAAACCCATAATGCAAAGATCATGTGAACTGGGTGGGGTATCCTGGTCGGTGAGTGAGGCATGTTTAAGGAAACTCAAAACGTACAATAGATGATATGAAAGGGAAAGGAGCTGCTTAAAGGAAGGAACAACTGGGATGAGGAACAGAAGAAAAAGGAAAGAAGAAAGGCAAGATAGATAGATAGATAGATAGATAGATAGATAGGTGTTATATATATATATATATATATATATATATATATATATATATAATTTCTGGGATAATTTACTGCTGATGCCTGATGGTGTATTGAAAGGAACAATTAATGCTTAATTTTTTAATATTTTGACCAACTTTGCATGCTTATATCTGATAATCTGAGCAACTGATTTAAAGACAACAATATACAATGGAACAACTATTGGTGAATTCCTACTATCTTGTTTAGTAAAACTCTTTATTATCACTAATGTTTCATTCAATAATAATTTTTTTAATTCTCTTTAATGGTTTGAACAGTGTTCCATTCTTACATCTGGTAACCTGAGCAACTTCATTGAAGATAATAATATGTAATATAACAACCACTGTTAATTCCTATCATCTTGTTTTGAAACCCTGTATCACTTTTAATGCTCTTGCTTTGTTTCATTTATGTCATGATGCTGATGTGCTATTCTTCTTTTTCTTTATTACTACTCTCTCTAAAATAAAACAATAGAACAATACAGTATTTTCTGTTTTGATCACTAAATCCAAGTACAAATTCATTCATATTTTGAGCTTCACTTAAGAGAACAGCGACGTTCGGTTTGCAGGAATAGTGGGAACAGTTTAGGATAGCCAGAACAGTATAAGCAACATCTACTAATTGAAGAACTAGCATAAACACGTTGGGGAAATACTGAGACAGCAGCAGTTTAATTTAATGGGGTGTTGGAGAGACACAGAAACAAGCCATGTTGAAAGGTTTGAGTGGTCTTAAGAAAGATTTCTCTTTTCCCACCAAGGTTCTATTGATTAAGGAATTCACAGCAGCAATTCAACAATTGTTATATTGCATATTGTTGCACTTAAATTAGCTGTTCAGGTTACTAGTAAACTTGGTAAACAAAAATTTAAGCATCAACTGCTCCTTTCAATAAACTAATAGACATCAGAAGGACAATTACCCCAGCTGTCCTACTATATACATATATATTTTCCCCTTTTCTTTATTTTCTCCTTTCCCTCATTTCTGTTCCTTCCCTTTGAGCAATTTCTTTCCCTTTCACTGTGTCTATTGTACATTTTGGGTTTCATTGACTCTTTGTACTGAAGCTCTATACCATTTCTATTTTTTTTTATTACTTTTTATTCTCTTCTATTGTTTGATCAACCTTGCATTCTTACATCTGGAAATCTGAGCAACTTTGCTGAAAATAACGACATGGAATATAATGACCATGTTAATGCCTACCATCTTGTTTTGAAATCCTGTATCATTTTTATTGCTTTTGTGTTGTTTTGTTTTTTGTCTCTGTTGCTATTACATTGTTGCTCCTTTTTAAAATAAAAAGAAGAGATATTAAAAAAAAAGAATTCACAGCAGGAACTAGTAATCCAACTGAAATGACATTCATTTTATTAGTTGACATTTGAAAGGACAATTCAGGGTCATTCCTTTAGATTCACCTCCAGGTGAATTTTCATTCCTGCACTTTTTTTACTTTGTCCTGTTGCGCAGATCTTCCAGCCCCTGTGATAAGCTCAATTGTTCCAAACACCTGTGCTTTTGGTATGCACGACCATCCACCTCCCCAGCTTGGAAATTTTCTTCTATTTAAAATTCCTACTGATCTTTCAGATTTCTGCTTGAGTATGACTTCTTGGTGTCTTCTCCATGATTCTTATGTATAGGCCAGCTTATCCTCTGACACTGTAGCCAATGTCCTTTCCATTATTAACGCATCTCTATTTATATAGCTCAATGGCACAAGCATTGCCTGGCAAGCCCAAGGTTCTGAGTTTGATTCCCAGTACCAATAAGATAAAATAATAAAATAAAATAAAACTTCTATTTATATGTATTTTTGTGTGCATATTGACAAGTGTCTATAGACTCCCACTAAAATCCAGGCTCTTTGAGAGGATGGAATACAGCAGATGCAGTAGAGCATAAAAACAATATTTGTCATGGAGGAAGTAGTTGTTAAATTTATAAATCAATTAGTGCTAAAATAGCCTTTGCATAGTTGTAAAGTAGTGAAGGCTGGAGCTAAAAGTAGATATCTTTACAGAGAGGAGAAATCATAAAATATAACTACAGTAGAATAAGGTGACCAAGGAATCCTGTTGAAATAAAACACAGGATTAAGCCTATTTTGGTATCACTGAGACAAAACACTCTTTATTGTGGTTTGAAATAGTTCACTCTTACAGATACAAGGGATAGTAAAGGTAACATTTTACTTCCCACTCAGACAATGTCATCTTTCTGATATAAGGATTTGGAATGGAGATTTACGAAGACCCAAGCAAAGTGCCCCAAAACCAGGAAGTGCTGAGAATTCTTTGCACAGACTTCTCTCTGCACAGATGAACACTACAAGCTTGCTGGGAAGGGTTCAAAGAACAGCACACAGCAGCACTCAAGTTTGCTAAAGTGACTGAAGTTGGCTTCAGCCTGTAATCCAAAGGCGACAGCTGACAGGAAGAGCAGAAAGGAAGAAGAGAGGCAAGATTTGTACCGTTGCAAAAGCCCAAGGCAGCAGACGGCAAACAACTTTTGGGGTTAGCAAGGGCTCATAGGAAGTGGCACCAGCAATCTTTCGAACAGAGTAACAGCTGGTGATTTAAGCAGCCAGTCCTCAAGAAATACCCTCTTCCTTTGCACTGTAAGGTTGGAAACAATAGGCACAAGAATGTGTTGTATGCATTTGATATCTTATTTATTCATCTCTGAGGAGAGACTGATTATAATAAAATGCCAAACACTAAATATCTACTATACAGCAGATATTGGCCTAAGGACCTTGCTTCTGTTAACTCATTTAATAAGTCCCCGGTTTCTGTCATATAGATACCATAATCATGTGCACTATTGGGATGAAAAATGGAAACACAATATTGAAATAATTTGCCTAAGGTTATATAGCTAGTGTTTTACAGTCTAGCACATTATTAATGCTACTGCTACACTACCCTATACAGTCATGCACAGCATTATGGTATTTTGATTCCAACCATGATGGTTAATCTGGTCAACTTTATTGGGTTGAGATAACTAGAAAGGGAAATAGTATAGCTTGTTGGGGTCAAGTGCAACATCAAGTGTGCTAATCCACTGATGAGTTGATGAGCTGAAGTATGTGATTAAGAAGCAGGACCTGAAGGGATGAAGCAGGTGACAGTGAGCATGCCATTGAAGGATATATTCTGGCCTCAGCCACTCCCTCTTGGTCCCTTCCCTTTCTGCTTCTGGTCTGCCATTAGATGAGCAGCTTTCCCCTGCCAGACCTTCTACCATAATGTGTCTGCCTTGGAGCAAACTGACAATGGACTGACACCTCTCGAACACTGAGTCAAAATAAACCTTTTTCCCTTTAATTGGCTTTTATTAAATATTTTATCACAGCAAGGGAAAGCTAACAAGGTTACAGAATGCATACATGATAGAGGTCCCATCAGTTTATGAAGCCAAAACTTCTCATTACTTAAGATGTCACAGCTGTTGTCATTTTATAGAACTATTGATTATTCACTTATGGGTGGTGGTCCTGGGACAGACAAATGCACTGCACTGCCAGGTGTGTGGAAGTACAGCACATGTAATTAGGTAGAGTGCAGAATACTTGACAATGATAAAAAATGTTAGTCACATAACGCACTTCTGTTTTTAAATTAAAACAGTGCTATAAAATTGCTTATTCTGTTACACCAACAGCAACCTTTCACATCCTATATTTACTCCATTCTTGATTGTGTTATACCATATACACATGTCTAGATATATGTGTGTGTACATACACATCATGTATACAATATGTGTATACTGTATAACAACTATATATATCATGAAGACTAGGCAAGAGGAAGACTACAGCATATAGGTTTGTGTGGATATAGTCTGCAATGCTCACAAAGTGATACGAGGCTCATGATAAGTTTCAGAAACTTTTACTACCAAGTAACGCCTGACTGCATATAAAGGTTCACATGTATTCTGTGTTTACCATGAGCATTCCATGTGTCTAAGACATACCCTGTGTTATTGGCAGTTCATACTTCGGAAAAGTGCTTTCTATTCCAGATTTTTGGATGAAAGAAAACAGGCTAATGAAGTTGTTACTGGAATCAGTTGTTATTGAGCAATTCCAATGCACATGGTAAGGTGCTGGGGCCCATGGAATGGTGAATTCCCTGCCCACAAGCAGCTCTTAACTTACTAAGGGACTCGGCAAGAAAGTCTTTTAGTACGAGCTGTACCTGGGGACTAGGCCAGGGATTTTGCATAGACTCTGGTATGTAATGACATTTCCCTTATGTGAAAGGTTTAATTCTAACTCTGACATAACTGTGTGGTTTTTAAAAATATATGTATCTATAAATACTAATGAAAGAGCTGAGAGTCTGCCTTAGTAAGGATGTTTAATTATGATAGCTTTATATCTATTACTGCCAAAATTTCATAATTAATCCGTATCAAGAACAGAATTCAAACTCATGTCTAACAATGTCAAGCTCATGCTACTTGGACACAGGTTCCTAAGTGTCTGCTTCTAGCCAGATTTATGCCTTTAATCCTTATCTTTTCACAGTAGGCCTGTGGAAGAGACTCAGTATTAACATACAAACCATAAGACCTTTAGTAAATGAGCCATTCTTAGTGTTACTCATGGAAAATATCCAAAATACTCAATAATTGGTAAAAAGGACCAGGTGTTTGTTTTAATTTTTTTTGAACAGAACAGTTTTTGAAAAGACAGATGGGAACCGATTTTAATAAGGATAGAAAGATAAATTTGTATGAAATTAAAAAAAATCACACAGGCTTTTACACTGTCTCAGATGTCTTTGTAGGCAATAATAGATCTTTTTAAAGATGATTATGTATAACCTGGGGTTATGTGGTGAGGATTTTTCTTATCTATAAAATCAGTGTATTACTGTATGTCCTTAAGTACAGGCCACGACTTCTCTGAACCTGAGGCTTCAACATTGACTGTGCATTGAGTTGACTGGCAGGACTCAAAACTGCGCTCTGTTCGAGATGCAAGGAAAGGCTCAGAGTGGAAAGGATTCCCAGTGAACTGAAAGATCTAATTTTTTTATTCTAATGCTAAAGCCCAAAAGTGGCTTCCAGTCCCTCACTTGGCCTGTCCAATTTCTGTCCACTTCCTGCAGCACAGCCCTATCTCAGTATCCAGATCTCTGGTTTCATTTTCCTCTATGTGTTTGGTTTGGAAAATGCCACTTTTGCTGAGGGCTTCATAACTTTCTTTAGATATTTTTATCTTCTCCATGTTTATTTTTCACATGTCTCCTCAATGGATGCCTCAAGGATGCCTCTTTCAATGGAGGTCTCATCCTTTGAGACCTAATACCCTATTTCTCTGAGAATAACCACTTCAGAAAGTTATAAATGAAGTCTTTAAAATATGCATACTTGTTTATAAAGGAGGTAAAAATATCTCATTCCATAATATCCCAATTTCAAACACAGTTTAACATTTTTGTAATTCAGAAAATACTTTTCAAGCTAAATATTATAGCTTGGGTCTGTTTCCTTTTATTCAATTAAACAACGTGTCTGTGTGTTGTGTTTTTAACTTGAACCCTGTGTGAGGTAAAGGTGCATTTCTTCCTTTACCCCAATCTCGTTATAAATACGTTGTGTCTTTCTTATGTACATGCCATATGCTCAAACATAGGCTATTTTATGTAGATTTCCTAGGGAAAAAATGAGGTGAAAGAGTGCTCTTGAGTAAGCGTTTTATCTGGACCTTCCACTTCATGGTGTATTGTTGACGGTGGCTGTTTCTTCCTGATACAGCTCATAAACAAATGCAGGGATGTTTTTCCTTAAAATTTGGAACTGTCCATTATGTTTTCCATCTGAAAGAATACAGGAGGAGAAGCGGTGAATTGACTGCCTTACACTTTCTCCATTTCCTGCTTCTGCTTTTATGTCTGCAAACCTATCTGACTCCATGTGGTGGTATGGGGCACCTCGTTTTACTTGCCTTTCATTCTTAGTGTTTTTGTTTTTAGGTTACTGGTTTTCATAATGAAACAGGAAAGGAATAGAATATATTGTTGACTAGGTACCAGAGGGATTAGTTTTATTGATTGACTTTCTGCCTGTTGAAGCACGGGTCTGTCAAGGAATCAACCACTGGTTTCTTCTCCAATGATTTGCACCACATTGTAATTGGTGCTAATGACCTGAAAGGTGTTGGAACTATTTGCACGCCCATCAGGGTAAACTCAGAGGAGTCTCTCTTCTTTTCATTGCATTTCATTGGAAAACTTTTAGGCAGTGGGGGTGAATCTACCTTAGCTAACTAGTCAGTGAATTATGTGAATCATAACCTAGCACTTAATTCTTTTAATTTACTAACAACACCCTGTAGGGCCCCATGCCTAGTATTCTTCCTGAAACACAATAGGTGCTCAGTAAAATGTTGATTGATGAATTGTTTATTTTCAGTGTATCCTTGGGTAATATGGTTTATGCTAAATTAAATGTTTCCTTACTTAACCCAGCTGCAACTCTAAATATAATTCTGTCCCATGGCAGTTTCTCAAAAGAGAAAGCCCATTAACTCTGCTGACATGTGTAATCTCCAACTTGACTTAGTGCTTCAACCCACTATTTCTCAAATGGGCTTAGTTGATTAAATGAAACTATGTGGGATTATTTGTCTCTCTGTCTAGTAGAATTCATGACTGAGTGGCTCTTCATATTTCAGTGTTCAGGCTTCAGTGGATTTCTGAGGAAAAATTGTCTTTTTTGGAGGAAAGATGCTTAAATATTTTATTTCAAGAAAGTATGCTGATGATGAAATGTACATCTTAATTGGAATAGTTTGTGTTCAGTGAATATTTGAATTCATTACTCTGAGTTATCTAATATACTCCAGCTTTTCATTCATCCTCCCATAGTACACACACCTAGAGAAAATATTCACTCTACAAACCATACCCCAAATTCTCCCAGAGTGGAATTAATGCCATGAACCTTATGTTTCTTTGCCTAATTGATTTATAGCTTCATGGGAAGGAACGATGTAATTTCTGAAAGTTTTCCTTTGCCCTCGTAGCCTTTTGAAAGTATATCAGAAAGTGCTCTGGGAGGAGTACAAAATTCAGAGCAAATGAGGCTGCTTTGGATTCAACTGATCATCATTTTTGTGGTCCTCATTTTAAAAGGCAAAACAAAGGCACAAAATTTCTGCGGTTCAGTGTTCGTGACTGTCCCCTAAAGGAGCAAGCATCGGTTTGTTTATTAACATCTAAGGTCACTGGCTGTATTGTGTTCATGGCCCTTGGAGGTCATTATTTTATGGGAGATACTGAATCATGTTCCTCAGCATCCCCTTCAAGAAAAGATTTACTTCCGGTTGCAGGAAGTATGGTAGCTGATAACCTCTATTTCCAGCATTTCGTGCATCTGCTTCAGCAGATTTATAGAGCAGATCACACTTCCCTATGGGGCTCCCATCCAGTTATACAGGAAGTTGGTGGGATAAAACTCTCACTCTTTCCATTCTGTACAAGTTCCCATGGATGATCTTTGATCCTGATGTTGCCATTGGACTGTCAGAGACTTCTGTCAGGTCTGCACTGTATTCTGATTTTCCCTCACCAAGTGATGCTTTTTTTTCCCTGTGTTTTTGTACATGATGGCTCTTGACTAAACCCTTTTTTATCCCTCTTAACTCTGTAGCAGCGTTTGACTCCCAGAGAACCCAACATTTGGACATTGTGTTAGGACGATCAATAGGAAGATAAGACAAATGGATAAAATGTCAAGAAGAGTCAGCCTTATTCCCTCTGCACTATTATTTTCAAGTAGACAAGCTTTCAGGGAGCCATTGGCTAGTATGATTTGGACTGCAAAGAAGGAGAGCTCCTTTTGCTTCAGGGTTATAATTAGGGCCACTGCTGACTCTTGGGAGCTTGGTGCTGAACTTTGGAGATCAGCCCTATCAAATGACTGAACAGTGGTTCCATCTGTTCCTTTAGCCTTTGTTCCTTGTGCTTAGATCTGCCTCACACAGAAAGGAGGTGAGAAAGACCACCGTAGAAGTCAACTGCTTTTGGTCCCCTGGACCCTTTTGCTGTTATAACAAAAGTAGAAAGTAATGTTAATAACTGAGTAACATATAACAAGGACTACAGTATCTTATGTGTACATATCATGCCTCCCTGTGAATTCATCATCATTTAGGATCCTCTCCAGCATCTTTGAGTAATGAAAGAAGTGTTCTCCTAAGCAACTAGTAGCTCAGGAAAGTGAGAAGATCTGACAGGTGTTATTATCACTCTCAGCATTATCTCTACTGAGTATTATTATGTGACAGGTATGGCACTCTGGTTTATATCCATTATCTGTTTACACTTACACTGGTCTTATCCACTCATACCATGATGGTCAAATTTGAAATTTGAAAACTTGGCCCAGAGAGCTTGAATAACACATACAAGGTCACATTGTGAACACCAGCTGTACTACGTTGACCAGGCCTGATGAGTGAGTTCATTTTGCCTAGATCTAAGGCCATTGTTCTTCTTCTTCCCCCTGAGAGATCTATTAGTAGAAGCACAAAAGACAGTTTACCATACGTTGGAGGGACTGTGGCTTTTCCTCCCTTGTATGCCCTCCTGGCATGCATGATGAACATAGATTTCTTTGGATAGAATATAGTTTTACTTCTCTGATCATTCAGCAACTTCTAATTCTTTTGTTTTTATCTCACTAAGAATGTGGAAGTTATCATGACTTTGTCAGATACGTGTAGTTTTGTAGTGTAACTCTCCTTCCCCCAAAATGATCATTTTTCTATAGTTAGGTTATATTTTAATTAAATTATTATAATATTGCTGAGTGAATAAAGCACAGGCTATCAATATGATAGATGTGGTTTCTAATCCTGGAGCTGATGCTGTTATCCTGGAAATCTAACAATTTATTTATCATTTTTAAGATTCAAAGGATAACACTTATTGTATGGGTTCTTATAAAGGATATAATGAGACCATTCACCCAAACTTTCTGTGATTTATTCAGTTATCTCTCACTAGTGACTAGAATAAACAGATACCACCAAGTAAATACCACAAAAGGATATGTTTCTTAAAGAAGAATGAAGGTACATAGTAAACATACTTGACATGGCAAGTATTGGGCGGGCAACATACCCTGCAAGACTTACCCTGGGCGTTCAAGTATAAGTTGAGGAGATGTAGCTGAATACAGCAGGAAGGTCATAGGAACAGACAATACAAGTCACAGCAGAGGTGGAAGTTAAACAAAACAAAACATCCTTAGAAAGATGAAACATACTTTTTGTTCTCAAATACTAGTTGAGGAATTTTTACCTATTGTGAGATATACAGTTTGAGGCATCAGCGTTCTTTATATATATATATATATATATATATATATATATATTAGTGTGTGCTCAATATGGAAAAATCTGAGTGACCCCTCATTTACAGTAAGTGTTAGGAGATGGTAGTTCAGAGGGAGAGGGTAGAACAGTGTTTATGAGAGTTCAGGAAGGGTAGGAAGAGGGAAGATGAAGGAAGATTGAATAATGTGTACAAAAATAAGTTTGATAAAAGGAATAATTTTTAGCATTATCAAGCACAGCAGGGTGACCATGGATTATAAAGTGACATTATGTGTGTTATGAATAACTACATAATGGAACTTGAAGTTTTTCAAAACAAATCAAAATAACATGGAAATGTATGCTGTTGTGCTTTGACAGTTACATGTTGTGTACATGTATTAAATTATCACATTGTTCTAAGTAAAATATCAAGTATAAATAAAACATAAATGTTAATTTTCCTTATTTTTTCTTTTTCTGAAATTCTTTTCTTTACATGCTCATGTCTTCTTTTCCCTGTATTAGCTTTTCTGTTCTTTCTTTTTCTATGACCTAGTTCACCACCAGTCCTCATGTTACACTCTTTTGAAACAGCATTACTTTAGATTATAATCAATGAATAAATACATTTATCCAGATTCGCTGTCCTAGCAGATCTCCCACAAATTTCTGTATCTTAAGTCGCGAAGTCTGCCTCTTCATTGTCTGCTGAGTGTACACTAAGTCTCGGTGAGGTATATTATAAGTATTTAACAAGGATTATCTGTGAATAAGTCCTGGGGGTGAGTGGAAGTGGAGCACAAAATGTATACATTTTATAAAATTCAGCAGCATGGAATAAGAACCAGAATTCTTCATACAAAATAACTAATATCTTTTCATATTATTTGTTGTATTTTGGATTTGTTTGGGTTGATTGGAAACAGTTATAAAGAAAATGTTGTACGAATGTTTGGAGGGTATCTATCTGTACCACTGGAGTTTTAAAAAGGGCAGACATTCTCATTCTTACAGTCATTGTTCAAAGTGTTTTAAAAGGATCATTCTATGCAATAGTACATCACACCAGATATGCTTGCATGGTAAGGATACCTCTATCGAATGATATCAGGGAACATTCATTAATTTTTCATTCATTTATTAAATGAATTAATTAAATTAATTTTCATAAATTTATTAAATTAAAGTAGATTAAGCAATTACTATTATCAGGTATACTGCTAGCTATTCAAAACAAAAGGACAACAGATCATTCATTTTATTGGAGCATAGAATACTAGGTAGGAAGGCAGAAACTAAACAAATAATTATAACATACTGTCACATGTAGTACTTACTTGGAGGTGGTGGTTGCTTGTCTCAAGCACAGACACATGGGCAACAATCAACATAGAGAATGCTGATATTTAAGAATGAATAAAAATTCTGTGGGTGGATTACGGAGGAGCTAGGGTCATGGAAAGAGCCTCAAAATTGTGCACCAATTGAGTTAAATGGGTAACAGTTTGGATCATGAAGACAAGAGTAATTTTACTTCCTTGCATTTTCACATTCATGTCTCTCACATATCTCATTCTCACTGAGCACTTCCTGTGTCTTAGACATCCAGTGAGGCCTGTATTGGACCAGGTTCTCCAGTCTTCATGCCAGCCTTTGTGACATATCACTATTTTGCAGATGATACAACAAGAATAAATAGATTGTGGTGACCTCTAAGTCGCATAAGTGTTAGGCAGACATTCTGGCTTCTTAAAAGGCTAAACCTTGTTTCCTCTGAGGTTTAACCATTAAGACTTAGCATAAATGAGCATTACCATTAGCCCCAAAATGAATGTCAGGTTCTATCTGTTATTTTAATATCCCCCCCAAAAAAAATCCTCAGTAGCAGTAACAAAATTACTACCAACAATAGATGGTATTTTGTGGAAGGTGCTTCTTCAACAAAACTAAAAGTTAGAAATGTTATTTCTATCTGACAAATGAAGAAGCCTAGGTTATACAATTCCTCAATAACACAGCTTGATGGTAATAAAACAAACCAAAAACCAAATACAGGATTCAGGTCTATTTGACCCTAGAGTCCATATGTATCCAACTTCATAACAGTGCTTCTTTCTGCTTAGAAATGAACCACATCCACCTCCTCAGCAGCCTGCTGCTTTTGCTTCCAGCAGTGCTATATGAAGATCCAGGATATGGCTGTAGTATCAGCAAAAACATCCTGCAGTTGTTCAGAGACAAGAAATAACACAAGACTCTGGAATGATAGCCTGGAAGTGCTCACCTGGCCCCTCAGGGGGAGGAGATCATCAGGCAGCTGCATCGAATACCATCAGCTCCCATCGCTTTGATTGCTACCATTATTCAGGTGAAAAATTGCTCCACTAAATCCCTTCCTGAGATGTGCTGTGACCGTGGACATTCTCAGAAAACTCGCACACATCTCCTCAGCAGCCTACCTATCATTTTCCTGCAGGGGCCGGGATGCTCTTTTTTGCTTCAAAATGTATTTTGAAACATTGGAGTCAGGTGTGTTTGTCCTATGCTCTTCAGCTGTAAAATATGATAATCACGATTAGCTTCAATTACTTTATTGTAGGTATAATAAGTAGCTCATAGGAAGAATTAAGTAATAATAGTCGACATAATGATAAATAAGGTAAATGCTTATCATGTTAGCTAATGTCTATTAAGCACTTGTGATATATCTGCACTGTGCTGATTTAGTCTCATTGAACCCCTAGGTTATCTAAGAGTAGATATTATTGCTTTTGCACTTTACAGATTTAGAAGCTAGTGTGAATTATAGTCCCAGTGCACACAGCCCTACACCCTATATATAACTCCACTCCTTGAGTGCAAGCAATCTTATTTATGCTCTGTATTGATAGCGTTTTCAGATATAATTAAGGATCCAAAGCATTTGACTTTCAGTTAATCAAAAAAGAAATCATTTTCAGTGTACCGAGCTACTCAGATGAGTTCTGTGAAAGAATTCCAGCTATTAAGAGTTTAAGAAGACATGACATTATTGTCTTTACCACTAGAAGTGAAAGCATTTAGGAGTTTCTGAGGCACACCGAAGTTTGAGTTGCACTTCTATGATCAAACAGTAGTCTAGGAAATTTACACTGAAGAAGTGATGGTAATGCACAGTTTCCTGGGGGGGAACTAAAAAATAAGCAAACCATTCCAACACAGTCTAATCACAGCTAGAAAGAGGGTATACACTATGCTCCATTAAACTCACTGAGAAATTAAACGTTAGGAAACATGAGTTTCTTCAATGAAAAGGAGACATGGAAAAAAAAATTTAAAAAGAGGCTGTTTGCAATTGGATGAAAGTAGAGGCATGGAAGGGATGTAGGTTTCCATGTAGAGTGACGAAACTTGGATCTCAGTGACGCTTCTGAGGCGGAGGAGGCAGATAAGAGAAAAGAGGGAAGATATCAGAAGATGAGAATTAAGCCATCTTCTATCTGGGCCTCTGTCACAAATACCGTAAACTAGATGACTTACAAACAACAGAAATCAACTCATGATGATTCTACAGACTGGGAAGTTCAGACCAAGCCACCGGCAGATTTGGCGTCTAGTGTGAGTCCATCTCGCACTGGCCTGTTCTGGTGATGTCCGCACATAGCCAGGCGCACAAGCAGGAAGAACAGAAGGAATCCAGACCTCCCTCAAGTCTCTTTCATAAAGATACCGACTGCATTTATGAGGGTCGACCCTTTATAACCTCATCCTCTCCCGAGTGCCTCCTTCTCTTTGTCTCCGTCTGTCTCTTTTCTGTCTCTGTCTCTGTCTCTGTCTCTCTGTCTCTCTGTCTCTCTCTCTCTCTCTCTCTCTCTCTCTCTCTCCCCTCCCCCCTCTCTCTCTATCCCCTTTTTCTCTCTCTATACTGGAGATTGAACTCAGATCCCTTACACTGAGCTGCATCCCAACCTTCTTTTGGCTTTTACTTTAAAATACAGTCTTTTAAAGTCTCCTAGGCTCAACTCAAGCTTGCAATCCTCCTACCTCAGCCAGTCATAATTTTGGGATCACAGGTGTACACCACTGTGCCTGGCTTTGGGCGTTAACTTTCAAACTGGAGTTTGGAGGGCCATAGCCAACCACCGCAATGAGTGACCTTATATATCTGAGTCTTATCTTCTCTTTATAGCGAGAAAATGAGGCTGAGGGAGGATTTCCATGGGAAAATGTACTCCAAGTGACAAGCTCAGATAGGAGAGAAGATACCTGGGCCTTGTTTGTGTTTTGCGGTGATGGTGGGGAAATCGATAAAAGAATAAATGCAAAGACTTAAAAATATTATTAAAATATATTGATCATTGATCTAAGGCTTCTTATACGAAACTGGACAAAAGCCACAGGGTCCTGCTGTTTTTCTACACTGCTGTAACTTTGTGTGATTTATTGAATGCACATGTCCATGCTGCCATAATTTTAAAACTAAGTTTTATTATTCTTCAGTGAAATGGCAAAAACGTAACTTTGATTAAAAAAAAAAGCACTGTCTAATGACACATTTTTCTGGGTTAATTTTGTTTTATTCTAACAGAAACGTTCTGACAGAATATGAATATGTTTTGGAGACTGAGGAGGGGGAGTGGTATTTTATCCTTATCTGTGAAAATAGCCAATGTAGGTGGTGCAGACATTGGCAGATTTTAAGACAAGACCAGTGTTTCAAATGTAAGTTTTCTCTGTCATGCTTTTTTGGTTTGTTAACACGCTTAAAGGGGAAATTGGCAAATTCACTGAGCATTGGAGATCTCCTGGGTGAGTGTTAAGTGTTCATACTGCTTTTGAGTCAGATGGGTCCCTGCAATCTCATTTGGAACCCCACTGCCAAACTAAAATGGAGATTACCCTAGATACTCTGCATAACAGAGACAGCCAAGCCAAAAGTGACTTAGAACTTCTCCTTATTTATAGGATTTGCTGCTCCCTAAACATACAATCATCAGAGACTGCAGTCCATAGCTGAGCTCTGGAACACTATCGTGTGCAGAGCACTACATCCCACATTGCGTTTTCAGATGCACTGTCAGAGATAATCTTTAAGTGGAAAACAACACATGATTTCAATTAGTTTCTGGGGGTTATCAGCCTGGAAACTCATTTATTTGATACTTTGAAATCTCAAGTTGTACTTACTCACCACAACCATGGAGGCTCAAGAAACCAGCAAGTTCATCACTACCCTTTGATTATCTTCTGACCTGCAGTTAGAAATGGCTTGTTTTAAAAAAATACAAAGAAATGTCAAACCCACCTACACAATTTGTGGCAGGTATGACAGTTGCAGAATATTTTTATGACCTTGAAATTTTCCATTCAAGTATTTTGAGACAACTCTTTTGGGGAAACTGCTATTATCATTAGAGCTGGAGCTCACAATCACTGCACTCACCATCTTAGAGGGTGGGCTTAGAACTCACAGTCTCCCCTTCTCAGTACCCTGAGTTACTGAGATAACAGCAGTATCACACAGTAAAAACATAGAGAATTACTTTTCATATAAATAACTGGATGCTAAGAATAAGAATTCAGTTATACTTTTCTTATGAGAAGTGTTTAAAAACAAAGAAACACCTCAATACATGTGAGAATCATATGCTCCCTCCTTTTGATCATTTTCTGAAAGTAAGGGAACATTTAAAGAAGTTTGTGTTAAACTAGTATCAATCAGCAACCTTTAGGACTACAGCGGGGTCTTGCCTGTCTGCCATTTTGAGACCATAAAAATCAAGATCTCACTGTTCAAAGGTCATTGCTCCAAGCTTAAAAGTATAGAGGAGATATTCAGCATTCTCCTGTGCATTCTTCTGAACTATTTCTTCTACAAACATAGTCTTTCATTTGTCCTTTAGCTGTCCTCCTGCATACCATATTTCCATGCTAACTCACACATGTGCACAACTGGTCACCTAGAATCAACTTGTCACCCTTATGTTATGGATCTACTTTCGTCCCTAATAAAAAATTTTTCAAAAGTTACATTAATAACCTTCCTTTGAAAGGCCAGCTTCTCTGAAGTTTTCCATTGGTTATTAACTCTGTGGCAGCTAAACTTAAAATCCCAAAATCAAATACCCTCCCCAACCAGTACTGTTCCCCAAGATCTTTAAAGGCAAAGCCTTAGAACTATTTATTTGTTTAACTATATTCTCTTTATTTCTTTACAATTCCCCTTTGTGTGGTCTTGGTAAAAATCACTTTCTCTCTTTTAGACTCGCTGCTTCTTTTTTGTAAAATACAGAGGCCCCCTTCAAATTACAAGGTTGATGTGGTAGAATGAGGGAGAGGGGAAGTAGGAAAATGAAACATAAGAATTAAGATGTACCATGGAAATGCACCAACATTCCACGGCGAATGCAATCATTATTATTACAATGATGTATTAATAAAAATAAAGATGAAAAACATAGCATTGAGAAAAAGGTTAAAATGTACTATGTACTATTAGGGTAGAAATAGGGGAACATTGTCCAAGGAGCAAATCACTTCAAAGAATCAGTCTGAATGTGAAAATTAGATATTCCCAAGTTTCCATAATCAATAAAAAGTCATCAGCAATACAGTACTTCCAAGGTCACTCTCTTCTCTACCTGTAGCATTCCCTGGATACAAAAGCTGAGTGAGCTCTAGGTGTCCATTTGCACTTTGATGCATGTCTGTGCAGAGAATGCCTCTCCAACAAGTATGACGTTAAAGTCCCTAAATAGAAAGTCCTGCGGATCATTGAGATGACACAGCTAGTTAATTCAGGAAGAGTCTCTTGAGAAGCCATTGCATGAGACAGAAGAACCTATGTGATGTGAACTCTCACATCAGAGAACACTCACTATCACAGTGAAAAGCAATAGAATGATAGGATACTTTTTGAAAAATTAAGTATATTGGTAAGTTTTAGTTATCCATAATAAACATATTCATATCAGGGAGTTTGTACCTGTATGTGAGATAGTAGGATTCTTCCTTTCTATCTGTCCCTCTCCTCCCTTCAACTTGTCTTTACCCCGTTAGTCACAAAGCTTTGTTTCCATTTTATCCTTTTTTGTTTTTATTTCATTTTCCTTTGTTTTTGCTTTTCCCTTGTTATTTGATGGGGAAGCCTGGCCTGCCTGCCATTCATTTGCTTGTGACTTCGTGTCATTATCAGCCCCTCGATGTTTCCAATATGAACAGCCCATAAAAATTAAAAGACTTCTAGCCTACTGGTTTTACTCTCTCCCATATCACTTAGGTGTGAGTGCTGGGAGCCATCTCTGTTCATTCCCCTCTTCTCACCGTACCATCCATGACCCACAAAGCCCTAAACTTCTTATATAACAGACACACACTCTATGACAGATCTGGTAACACATCATGTGTACAGGTCTCACTGAATCCTGCTGGGGCTATGAGCAAACATAACATATGATCTTGTTTCTTTCTTCTTGTCCTATTTGCCTATGTGTCTAGGTTAATCTAGCTGATGCGCCTTGCCTAAAAATTCCAAATGAAATTTTAGTTCTTATAGGTTCCATTACATTTCTACTTTGTTCTTCTCCCAGTGAAACACTTCCACATCGCTTGCCTTTTTCTAAGCATATATGTACACCCCATATTTTACTATAAATATGAACTTGCATATCTCTTTGTCTTGACATACTGTTTCCTAAGTATGTAAGTTCCTTTACTTTCCTGCACAGTAAGCCCTTACTTTTTCTTTAAAATTTTGTCATGGATGTGAAAACTGTCATGAGGTTTCCATGGGCAAATGAATGCCATTGCTCTGTAATATGCTAGCAATTTGTTAATTCATATGTTACTACTTGTAATACTGGCTACTACAGTATACTGTGAAGGAGGATCCAGGTTAATTCAACTTGCAACTTCAGGAATGTACTTGCCAGGAACATTTTAAGTACTGAATAAGTGTCACACGAAAAAGAAGAAGGGAAAGTACATAATAAGAAAGAATATTTGTGAAAGCAAGAAGAATCCATATGGTAGAATTTAATGCCATGAAAGAGTAATATCCTGAATTAGATTCCTTTTCCTTTTCTAGAGTGTTCACAAGCCTTGCCAGGAGTTGTATGTGGCTTATTTTTAGGCTAGTACTGGAGGATCAGTTTTTGGAAAGTTCTCTGAGCAGCTGGCAATTTTCTTGTCCCAAGCCATTTTAAACTCCTCAATCTTTTCTGCCTTGCCCAACCTTAGCCAACTCCTCAGGAAACAGAGAATGCAGCAGGTAGTGGGGGTTGCACCAAAGGAAGCAGCTGCATGAGAAAACACAGATGCTGATATAGAAAACCTGGATTGGGGTGACACTGAAATATCACAGCTACCACTAGCATTTTGCAGAGGGGTTTGGAAAGAAAAAAAACTACTTTGTAGAAATTAGCTAATTAAAGCTTTATTGTCAAAGTGTGTTCTTATAACAAGGGCAGAGAGATAAAGACAAATTAGAAGCCAATCTTCTTTAGCAAATAGTGGACATCTTAGCCTAGGCTAAAGGATTTGAAGAGGACAAAAACTACTAAAACTATTTTCTTAGCTCCATTAGCTCATAGTGGCCATCAGCTTTTATGCCAAGGAAAGAGAGGCAAATGTTCAAATTTACATATTACCCACTGTGTACATCACTGCATATTCTTTTCACAGGGAGATTTACATAGTTCTCTTGCTTTACCAGTGGTTCTTAATTGTGGGTGATTTGGCTATGACTCATTTAACAATATTTGAAGATATTTTTGATGTTACATCTATGGGTGTCGAGGGACAGGGGTACTTCTGACATCTAGCAATTAGTATCCAGAGATAATACTATCAGCGTACAGTATACAGGATGTTCTAGTTACCTTCTCATTGCTGGGACAAAATACCCAACAATCACAGCTTTATAAAGGAGAGGTTTGTTTTGACTCTCAGTATGTAGAGGCTTCAGTCCATGGTTGGTTCCAAGTGAGGGTAGCATGGCAGAGGCGCACTGAAGAGAAGAAAAAGTTCATGACAGGGGGAGAAGCAGAGAGGGGCCAAGGGAGAAAGAGGGACACAATATACGTACCATTCCAGGCTGCAAGTACAGTGACCCAACTTTTCCCACCAGCTTAACTTAATATCACACCCAGCTGTCAAACCATCAGTGGAATAAGGTACTGATGAGGATCACACACCTATGATTTGGTCACCTTCCAAAACTCCACTTACGATCACGTGCCGTTTGGGGGGAACATCTAGAAATAAGCACTAACATAGGGTGAATCCCCTCAAGAGATCATCTTGCCCAAAATGTCAATGCACAAAGTCTGAGAAAAGATCTTATTGATGGTTGATCTGGATAGATTTACCAGTTCCTTTATGGACTCTGCTTAAAGTTAACTAAAAGGAACAAATGAAAGACCAAACAAAAATTCTAAACACATTTATAGGTATTTAGGCAGACTAGATTGCTGGACCTGGCTAGTGGTTTCCTGGATGAAGTTTTTACTCACACATAGAAGGGGTGCATTTGACGTGGGCTTGGATATGCACCGTACTATTAGCAAAAATGTTATGACTTGTGACCACGAGGCATGATTTCACATAGATGGCATCAGCACAGACAAGCAGCCTGTCTCACACAGAAGAATTCTCTAAGGTGCAATTTCACTCCCCCTATTCTTCAGTCATCTGAAATCCAGGCTTGAGGGAACACTGGAGTGTGATTCAGAGGACCTAAATGCACACACTGGTCTTGAAATTTTCTTTCAATGCCTACGTTTCTGCCTGTTCAAAAGAGATGACCACAACATTCCAGGCATTTTCTACTTTGGTATCAAAATCATTTTGAAAGCACCACTTGGTGTAGAAACTAAAAATGTAAACCAACTAAATGTGACACTCGTCTGGTAAAAGGCCCTTTCCTGAGTTCTCCAGCATGCTCACTCACTCACTTGCCAGCCCTGAAGATATGACAAATCCTTAGCACTCTGGATCATGCAAATACCACCACAAGTTTCCAAAAGGAGAGCCATGTGGCTATGCTGTTTTTCTTTTTCCAGCACTTCAAAACATTAATCCTGCTTGCAGGCCATTAAATATTTATTAGTTTCCTCATTCTTCCTGGCAATATCCAAGGTGCTCCTGGAGATGCAAAATTGTCCACAAAGAATGATTCTTGAGCTGAGGAAATTTGTTGAAGATGCAGAACTCTGAATAGACCTATAGAAATTCAGACAAGCTAGCAAGAGAGAGCGAATGTTGGCAATTTTCCCATTGTCCACTTACCATTTCTTTCAACAGCACTTACATATTCTACGAAGGGACTCAGCCCTACCCTCAGCACTGCAGCTGGTCTGGGATTCACTCTGCACTTAGTTCTACGTTGAAAATATCCATAAATCAGATCAATACTGGCGGATGCTCATGGCACATAACTTGCCATTTCATGGAGCTCCTCTGTCCCTTGAATGTTATGTACCTAAGTTTATAATGTGTATAGATCTTATAGCCGTTGTTGCCAAAAGTGAAGAGGTAATATAAGATGAAACCATACGTAAAAGCTTCATGTGTTCATTCTAAATAGAAAGTAATATATGGAATACATTCATGTTCAACACTTTCAAGAATACCTGTATTTTGCAATGAGAGGTATATCCGCATTCATTTCATTTATTCTAAAATGCTCTCTTACTGCTAAGATTTCATTTGATATGGGAATGGAAAAAAGTACATATGTGCTGTGACTAAAAGCCTCAAAATAATGTATATTATATTGCTGCTTGACACTTTGCTTATGCTTATGTTGAAAAAATATCTTTGTGCCAATCAAATGTTTTGTTTTTAACACATTTTCACAAATGTCAAAGTGGATTTTGACCTAATGTTCATTATCAAATTTTCCTCCGGAGTTCATTCCCACTTTATATCTCATTCTGAAGAATTTTTCAGCTAAAGAAGACTCTGCATTCATAGGTCAACTGTTCTGTGAAAATGTAAAAGTACAAAATAATCTCTTTTATACATGATCCAGTGATATTAAACTGGTATCATTATAGTTGATCATTTAGTATAAGTTTGAACCATCTTCTGCTTACTTATAAGAAATTATTGCAATAAACTCAGAGTCTCTCATTCAAATATATCATCAAACTGTGAGGAAAAGTATATTTGACCTAAGTTCTCCAAAACTAGTTTTCCACATATAATAATTTGAATGATATATGTGTTAATTCTGGATATTAGCTATGAATTTATTTGCAAACAGGTCCATTAATGAATACATTTCCACTCTGTGCTAGGGATTATGAAGTTGATTTCACCTAAGTACATTTCACTTACCACAGACATACTATAAAGTATAACTGTCTGCTTGATAGCAGAGAATGTCCAGTGTTTTGAGAAAAAAGTAATATACATAGATAGGTAAAATTGATAAGAATCATCACTTAGATTGTTTTTTATGTGCAAAATAATACTAGGATACACATACAATCATTACCTATAATGATTAACCATTAAAACTGTGTTTATAAAGCCCAATCAATTTGAAGTATTAAAGGACCAGATTATAAACAAACTTTTCTTATATAGCATATAATTCAAGGGCAGCTTCATTAGGAAAATGTTTGAATAGAAGCATTTCAATGTCAAGGAAAGTTGCCTGTCACAAAATACTGTATGACATTTGTATCAGTCACTTTCCTGTTGCCGAGATGAACCACCAGGCACCCATCATTTAAAAGAGGAAAGGTTTAGTTTGGCTTACAGTTTCTGCCATTTCAGTCCCTGGCGGATGACTCCAAGGCAGAAACGGCATTACAGGAAAGCACAGAATAGGCACGTTCCTCTCCCCACCCCAAGCAGAAGGAGATAAATGAGGGCAGCGCCAGGGACACAAATATATCCTTCAAGGCTGCGAACCCAGGAGCCCCCTCCTTCTGCCCGGGCCCTACCTTTGATCCGCACGTTTAGCTATGATTAATCTATGGATGACCCAGTTTCCATCATCCGGTCACCTTACCAAACCCTTGCCTCTCAACACAGAATTTTGGTGGATAGCCTAAATCTGAACCATGTGTTTTGCTTTCTTGCCATGTCTCTCCAAAATCATTGTGAAAAGTCACTGACTTTGGGGTCCTTTCCTTGGCCTCTAAGATTAGGCCTCGTATGTCACTCCTCTGCCAAGATTCCCAGAGGTGATTCTGAATATTCATTCTATCAAATAACAACTCCTGATTTCTTTTAGCCTGCAAGCCCAGCAATATTACATAAAGCTATTCTTCACTGTCACACATGTCACATAGTCGAGACTCTGCTGGCAGTTCAAGATAAGTATTATCTGCTGGAAGAGAGTTAAAGATGTAAACGCTTCCTGGGCCTTTTCTACTTGTTTAGTGAAAGACAGACTGGGTGCTGAAGCAGTCAGCCTCCTCCAAGTGACTTACAAACTTCAAAACACAATGATGATGAGGAAGTGTAGAGCATAGCCCTGGGGTAACCCAGTCAAACTGACAGGGCAGAGGACAGGAAAGGTGACTTCCTCCCTTAGCAGGAGCAGCATGAAGTAGTAGCAGTGAACTCCGAGTCAGAGGCTCTCGGTTTTCTCTGATACTTCTGTATGAATATCAAACCTTGGGTAAGTCATTGAATTTTCTAGTCTGTAGTGCTCTCGTTTGCAAGGGAGTGATTACTGTAGAGGGGTTTGCATTCTATGCGTATAATGATTTTATAGATTATATATATAGTGTACCCTCTTTCTCCATATTACTCTCAAAATGGTGCATTATCTATTTTATATGAAGATGTACATAGTAGCTAAATCCCCGAAAGATCCTTCTTACAGGATAAACAGATGAGGTAAGTGTCGCCCCTGTGAAAACGAGTTGCACTATCTCTGTGCAGGAGACTGGTAAAGGTATTCACCAGAATGGTCAGCGGTAAAAAACTCAGACTCAAATCAAGTAGAACTTGGCTAGCCACTGAACAAGCTGCTTGTCTCGTTAAACTGCTTTGTGCTTCACCTGCAGAAAGGGAGGCAAGAGAGCACCTGACTCCTAGAGCTGCTGTATTAAATGACATTATGCTTGGCCCCATGCCTGGCACAGAAATGTTCTCAAAGATTTGTTGTTTTATATTTTCTGGTGCTTTGCTGTCGTAATATTTTTCTGTTACTGCCAGGAGTATTAGTAGATTTTATTGCATAAATTTGTGTCTGCAGCATTTACACAAAAGAGCTCCATAGAACTGTCCATCTGAGAAGCAGGCCAGTAGCATGTGTCACACTCTATAATTCAGGATCCCTCTCCAGGTAATGTTGAGGTGAGGCTCATACCTGAAAGTTCTGTTCATAACATTCTAATTTTGTTTTCTGTTTGTAATATTCTGATTCCTATAAGTTATGTCTCCCAAAGGAGTTACAGGAGTAGATTATGTCTTAACTTCAACTATTCTGCAGGATAATTCATGTGACTTTGGTATGTCTTATTCTCCTAGGTCTTATAAATTAAAACCTTATGTTTGCCACCTGCTTTATATCTTATCACACAGTCCATCCCAAATGTAGCCTGAAAGCATGGTTGTATGTTATGGACGAAGATAGAAAATGGTCTATTTACTTAGATCAGAATCCTAAGGTTTAAAGAAACCCCCTCTTCACCCTCACTGAGTGTGGAAGCTCTCTTAGCGAGGATGCTTGGGGCCATAGCATCACTTTGAAGGAGGCTGGAAAGCCCTGAAATGGCTTGCATGTCCTACCTCTAACACTGCTCTATCCCTGCTCCCCATGTTATGTTTACCGCAAGCAAATCACTCCCTGTGAGGGTAGGAATCCATTTGTTGGATTAAAACATCTCAGATAATAGGGCGGTATGGTCCTCCATAGGACCGCTGTCAATGTCTGGACCTGGGTGGTCTCCACAAAGCTCCTATACTTGGTTCTCAGGATGGTTCCAGTGAAAGGTGGTGGAAGCTTTCTGAGATCAGACCTGGCAGGAAGTCTTCCTGTCCTCGAGAATGTGCTATTGAAGAGGGTTTAAGAAGCTGAGGCCCCTTCTTGTTACTGCAATCACTAGAAGAGTGGTTTGGCCCTAAGTCACTCTCTCACCATGATGGGCTACTTCTCCAGCAGAGGTCTAACATCAGTGAGTCTGTCTTATCTTAGAATGGGACCACCAAAGGTGTGATCTAAAATAAACCTTTTCCTTTTATCTTAAGCATTCCAGTTATTTCATGATAGTGATGGAAAGCTTGCTGTTATAGCCATAATATACAAACATACATGTGTTATTCTAGCTCATCAGATTTGTTTCTGATTTCAGAAACAAAATGTCTAAAAAAGTTCCTGGGGAGTTAATTAAATTTAAAAAACATTGTTATTAAGCCTACTGAGGTTCCCCAAAGACACAAAATATCCCCTTATTCAAGCACAATATTCCCTCATTCAGGTAGAAAACCCTAAAAGAAAAACTGGTAGGAACTTGGTATGGACAGAATCTCACACGCCCATTCACAGGCAGAAACCATACATTTTAGTACCTTGGAATGAAGTTATATGTAGAAAGAAGCTCAGTAAGGTGGCAATTAAGGGTAAAGGGCATAATCATAAAGCAGGGCATGAAGCAGTATGATTGGTGCCCTTATAAGTAGAGAAAGAGCAAGCATGTATATTTGTGCAGAGCAAAATCGGCTCCATAGAAAGCAGCCATCTACAAGTCATGGAGGGGTGCTACAGGAGAAGCCTGCTCTCCCACCACCTGGATATTGAAGATTTTGTCTCCAGGTCTGGAAAAGGTAAGATGTTGTTCAATCATACAGGCTGGAGCAGTTTATCATAGTAGTCCTAACAAAGTAATACAAAATCAAATCAGTTTTATGTACCATAAAACTTCCATGACATGGTAAGAAGGTGAAGTTAACACTTATATCCAGGAGAATTCTTACTCTGCCAGTAACAATAAGTGACGTAAAACTGCAAACTTCCACCATGAGGGGCTGAACCCAGAGAAACATAGAGGGACAGAGAGAAACAAAGTCTGTTATGTGATAAAGACTGGGATCACTTTCAGGAAACAAGAAATGAAAGAAAGAATCCGGGTTTGTACGCACCATTGCTTTGCCCAAACTAATCAGTCAGATTAAATGCTTTCTCCGCTTTAGGGAAGCACTGAATGCAGTGCAGAAAGGGAGGAGGTAGGCCTTTTCTATTTTGCCTTTTTGGCTAATGGTACTGACTAAAAGAGTAGTTATAACCACTTGGTTAAAACCAAGAATGAGTGAGTCATTAATAATCGTAACTAAGATGTATTGCTCATTGGCTATGTCAGGTGCTATTCTCGCTTGTATGAATTTATATACATCCTCTAATATAACTCACACTTTGATAAGTGCAATTACAGTTCATATTTTGGACCTGAGGGAGCTGGGACTAAAGTAAGTTAAACTTCCTATGCACATTGAACTACTACCTGAGAAAGACTGAATGAACAGACTTAGAAACTGAGAAATAAAGTGAGTCATTCATCCTCTCATAGTTTTGAACTGGTGGAGTTTGACATTGCCTGGATGGACTTTTCCAGGATCCATGGCTGGAATACAACAGTATCTACCAAAGAAGACTAAAATACTACATGCCAAGGGAAAAAAACAATAAAAAATGAACAATAGTAAGTAGTAGAGCAAATCTGTAAACTTGCTGAATTAAAAGTATTAGCAGTAAATACTAACGTAAAAATGTGGAGATCGGCTGGGAGTGGTGGCACAGGCCTATAATGCCAGAACTCAGGGGGCTAAGGCAGGAGGATAGCTGTGAATTTGAGGCTCGCCTGGGTTACACAGTGCGTTCAAGGCCAACCTGAACTGCATAGTGAAACTCTGTCTCAAAAGTGCAAAAAAAAAAAAAAGTGGAGGTCTAGATTTATGATAATGAAAGGAACCACAATGTTTACACCATCCAGAGTGATTGCTTAGAATTGCGACTGATGATTTATTTTATTTCCATTGGTGAGTGGAATGTGGATAGGAATTAGGGGATAAACAGACATAGAAATGTCCAATGGTACCTAAAGAGTCACAACAATAAAGGCAGCAGCGAAATACCACCCAGCACCATGGCGCTTCTCAGCACTGAAGCCCTTTGTAGCCAGGAGAGCTTCTGAACTGATGATTAGACTTGTGAGAGCAAAAATGCCAATTTGAAATTTACATCTGAAACACACTGTTATTCATATTCAAGACTGCCACACTATGATGTTATAAAGGGGATTATTATTAATCTTATGTTATAAGGAAGGCGAAGGAAAAGAGACTCGTCTAGGGCAACAGAGTAACACCAGGTCTCTAATCTGAGAAGGATTTTAAATCTTTGGGATGGTTACAGGATTGGTCTCTGTTGGCCACTTCTGCTTTCCATTTCTTTAGGGCACAGGGGGACCCAGGTCAGCTATGTATGTACAGCTTAATGATTATGTTGCAGAATGTTTTAGAAAGGAGAACACACTTCTTACTCACTTCAATTTCCAGCCCAGGAAAAAGATGTTACCAACTTCTGAGATGTAAGTTGAAAGAAAATAACATAATGGGCTTATATTTCTCCTTCTTAGAAAGGAAATGGCATATTTTTAAAAAATGCGTATATGGTTTTCAACCTGGGTTGGGACATTTTGAATAGAGAATTTCAACAAAAACAATTAGATGAGTAGCTGTTAGCATGGCAAGTAAGAGTACAATATATACAGTGATGTAAAATTCCATTTTCTCATGGGAGCTACAACGATGGGGCCAAGTGTTTGATCCTGGAGCAACTCATGATCCAGTGATATTTGTACAAAAATTCTGGGATCATAGCCACAATGTATCACATCAAGATGTTTGATGCCATTGCCCTCGCTTAGTGAGAGGCTTTCAGAGAAGAACACAGCAAGAGCTTTCTGCATTCTGCTGTTCTTGCACTTCAGCAGCAAAGAAAGAACACCACCCACATCAGAGAAGGGCATTGTAATATAAGTGTGTCACTTTTGAACTTTGAGGCTCCAGGAATGCTCTCAGTTACAAAGGTAGGGGGCTCTTCTGTCTCAGAGCTACATAAGATCCAAGAGTGAAAAGGTAGAAACTTCACTTCTCAAAAAATTATATTACAGCATTAACCTAGCTGCGTAACTGAAGCAGAGCAAATTGATGAGAAAAAGAGAACACATGACATTCCATAGTATAACACTAGTATATCTTTAAGGCTAATGGGAAGATTGTGGATAAGTGTGGGTGCATTATTAGCAATTCTGAGGGAGAGAATTCTGAGAAGGATATTTTTTGTAAGTGGCTTTTTAGTCCTTTAATTAAGTATACACTGGTATGCTCTCTGTATCTACGGCCTGGACACTCATCTATACTAACACACTGTAGACTGCAGAGTTCTGTGCTTTACCTGATTCATGGTCACTCCTGAACATCTTCCAAAATAGTTATTAGGTAAATCCCTGAACTTTTCTGGGCTCTCCACCTTTGCCTCTGGTTACTGAGGATCACACATACCAAAGACATGCAGGAGGTTGAGCATGTTATTGTAGGTGCTTTATTGCCATCTCTTCCCTGTCTTACCAGTGTTCTGCTACTACTTGCCCACTCTATCGAGTTATAGAATTCTCTTTCATTGCTTTGGAAAATACAATGATAGATTCTTTAATCATGAACACACGTACATATACATTTCTACTGATAATCATCAACGATAAGAAACAAACTTCTTTTCCCTCTCCAAAGACAAGTGCAACATTTTCAAGGTCCTTTAGAACTAGTAGCAAGAATTAAAATAATGTTCACCAAAATAGACTGAGATGTTTCCCCCAGAAAATTCTCATTTGCCAATCCACCCAGCAATAAAGGCAGATAAAAGCCTTAGACTTTCCCAAGGTGTGATTCTTTTTTTTTTAATTTGAGGAGGAAATAGCTTTAAATTCAAAACCCTGTGTAGTCATTTGGTTTCCCCATTCGTATCAGTAAGTTAGTGAGTTTTTTTTTTTTCCTTTTCCTCTGTTAAATTTCCATTGGATGTAATAACCTTTTCTCTCCTCACCACCCCACCGATCTATACCAAATATTCTCTGCACAGAGCTGTTCATTTTCAACCTCCCTCTGAATATTTAAATGTCACATTTGCATTTCTCTCACTGTTTAAAATACAAGGAACTAGAAGTGAAACCAAGCCATAGGAGTGGGCCTCTCTGTGAATGGAAAATGGTAATACATTCAATGTGCTGACCCCAATTACAGTGCTCAACTTCCCCAGGCCCCTTTCATTCACCCTCCTCTGCCGTGCAGCACAGATGCAGTCCCCTCCTGTGCACCCTCCTTCAGGGCCCTGACCTGACTAGAATTTCAGTGATCAGATGGTGTTGAGACATTTGCTTTTGATCTTCCTGTGTGTTACCTAAGGTGAAGACTTGTAGCAACACAGAACCCAAATCTTCCTGTGACTGGAGTCCGGTGACTTTTATGAATAAAGTTAAGGGGCTATACAGTAATAAGAATATTGGTGTGCTTGCATACACTAAGAACCATTTCCACCAGTTTCCAAATACAGGCACATAGCCTATGAAGAACTTAATAAGGTTGTTCATCACGGAAAATAATGAGCAGGCATTGATAGCAATGCAGTTAGCTCCACAGCAGGGGTTTCACACATAACGTTGTGGGAGCCAGATATATCTGCATTCAGATAAATGTCTCATCATTTTGGAATAGTATGACTTTAGGACATTGCTTCTCTGAGCATCATTTTTTTTTTTTTGTCTGTCAAATGGAAACATTAACATCTGTTTCCACTTTTGTCCTAACAGAGGAATGAATAGGATATAGTTAAATTTTAAAATTTTTCTTAAATTGCTCAGGTTATTACTAAATATGAAATCTGCTATTAGCATTTCCACTGTTATTATAAATGATATTATTCACTAATACTGCTATGATAATGCCCTTTTTCTCTCTGTTGACCTTCTAGTGTACTGTGAAAGAACTCAAGCGCTTACTTCTTGGAAATACCGTCTTTCCAGAACATGTGTGCAAGTGGACTCTTAGTCTGAAAAACCTCAAGAAATATAATTCATCATTTCAAAAATATTAATAGGGAGCATATTCTACATCTCATATTGTTCTACATAATGTGTATTTGTTAATAAAAAACATAGATGAGGTTTTTAGAGTCTCCATTTTAGTGGAAGAAGAGCAAGAATATAAAGCCAGTAATCACATAAACAAACACATAACTTTATAATATTATGTGTTATAAAGAATGTAGAAGAGAAGCATGTAACTGTGGGTCAAGAATTATTTGGATTGCGTGGTCAGGGATAGGAATGTCTTTGTACAAGTGGTGATTTTAATTTTGTTTCCAATTTAAATAGAATCCAGCAAAACCTGGGATGGGAAGAAACTCATTAGATTGAACAAGCAGTGAAAGCAACTCAAATAGTACTGGAAAGAAGGCCAACGAATGTCAGGCTGACTGAGCTGGGCAAAGGGAAGGGGGCACTGAGATGAGAAAATGAGTTGTAGGCATAATTACTGTGTCAGTCCTAATGGACCACCAGCAAGTGGTTGGCATTGTATTATACATGGGAAAGGGGAGAACAGGTGTCAACAAGAGATGATTCGGTCAGCCCTCGCTTCTGCCTGTTGTGACATGAGATACTGACTCCGACCAACTCAGTGGGATAAATGAAAAATAGTGAGGAGTGCAGAAGATATTTTAGAACAAGAAGTGGTAGACTTTTTGTTCATGCATCCATAAAAGGGAAAAAGTTATAAATTATTTTTTAGGAATAATTTGAAAAATCAGAGAAGAGATGATGTAGGAGTAAAAGTTCAACTGTGGCTGGAAGACAGGAACTTTAGGATGGAAAAGCAACCTAAAATGAAGTCATCTGATGTTATCTTAATTCCTTCAAGAAGACAGAAAGATTTAGCCATGGGGCAGACAGTATCTGCTGTCTCTCAGCAGCTAGCAACTAGTAACAGGTGCATAAATGGGTGTTTAATAAATTCCTACAGAATGCATAAATAGTCCTTATAGATTTCTAAAGGTATAGATTTCTGAAGTTCACAGTCTCATTTCCTTCTTTGCCTTACCTTATTGCCTTACTTCAGAATGTTTAGAATACCAGAGATATATTGGATTCACTATTTATCAAATAAAATCAGCTTTTGTTCTTGCTGCTGGGCACTGATGGGAAGAAACATGAGCGCAGATGGTACAAAAGTGCCAATAAGTCAGTGACTATTTTTGTCACAATCCTAAGGCAAAGCAATAATCCAATCGCTGGAGCCTGGGGTCCAAATTTCCTCTGATGGAGAATATATTTTCTTGTTTTTGTTGTGTTCGTTTGCACTTCCTAATTGGTTAAACTTTTGTTTACGAGTTGACAGTCCCAGAACATATGGAACCTTGAAGGTTTTGTAATTTATGCTATCAATTTTATACATACTCACCTTTCATGTTCTGTGATGCTGCGGAGCTTCAGAATGGTGTACAACTTGGAGATGTCAGGATGTGATCTTGGTAACTCGGAGAATACCAGCCATCACCTTCCCAGTCTGCTCTCCTGCCGCACTTCCAGACTAGGTCAAGTTTTCTGCCACATGCTGTCAGTATACGTTTTATTTTTTCTTCATTAATAATTTTCATTATTTGTATTTATATAATTGTTCACTTATTTATATATAATGCCTGTCTTTCTCCTGTGCTCTGTGTATTCCAAGAGCGCCAGAGAAACACAGGACAACTACAAAGTAGCCTAACCTTGAAAATTATCAGAGGAAACAGTTTTATTTTGTAAATGGTGGGTATCTATGCCATTGGGCCTTTGCATACATTTTCTTAGAAGAAAAGAATCTGATTGTCAGTGATAATGCTGACAGATGTAAGCTGATCTGTTAGATTTACCAGCATTCTATTGCTAATAAAATTACCCTAAAATGTTTTAGGATAAATACGATCATGTTAGCATTTTTCACAGTTTCTGAAGAACAAAAGTTTAGGAAAAGTTCGGCTGATGGTTCCGGTTCCATTCACGTGGAGGCAAAAGCAAAGGAGCTGGAGGCTGCCGAGGCTGGTTGTCTGTCTTCACACTGTCTCAGATATTCTCAGAAAGAAATCTTAGCATGAACAACCTTGGGTTTCTTCGGGGGCGTTTTGTCAATCAGACTGATTGCCATAGTGGTTGAGTTCTTCTACCTCAAGTCTTCCAAAAAACAGGCAGAAGCTGCATCACCTCTATGATCTGTGCTTGGAATTCACACATTGTCATGGTTCGTTAGCTAGTTGACTATTTAACAAGGTCAGCCACAATCAAAGAGAAGGTATATAGTTCTCCAACTTTAAATGGGAGAATGACAATGGGTTTATGCACAAGTTCTACAGTTGCCACAATGGACCATATAAAGTATATATTTCATTTCAGGGTATTTTTCTGAAATCCTTCTGACTGCCTTCCCTATTCGATTTGCCCACTTATCTCTATCGTAGTGTCTGAGACAGTAATGCTTATACTGGGGCTTGGAGACATGGTCCATCAGAGGAAATTTCCTATTTCTGTAGTACGAGGTATTCTAATTGCTATGAGCCTCAGCAATGGAAAGGAGTAGATTTTTGAAACATGCCTGGTGGTTGATTTCCTTTCTGATTCCTTCCCATACCCATAGGATGGAAGCTTCATCGGTTAGTTATTTCAGCAGAAAATGCAAATGAGCAGGATTGTATGAGCTGGTAGAAGAGGAATCTCTCTGTGGGAATGCCCTGGTGAGTGAGAGAAGACAGATGTTGTAGTAGCTGTCCAGGTACATTATAAGGAAGTCCCCAGTGCATGCGGGTAATAGTGAGGCAGCTAATCCGTTCATAAACAATCAAATTTGACCGTATACCACAACTGGACAACAAGGGGGTGAAGCTCATAAGGAAAAAGGATGAGCAGGAATTAGACTATCTTAAGAAAAGAGGACTCATAATAATACTAACAATTGCTCATTAACATAGGGAACATTTGTGTTTTTCTAAGTGTTATCACAAGCTCTTTTCATTTGTCTTCATGTAAAATAAACAAGATAGGTCTCTATTTGCTATTTCAATTCTTTTGAGATGAGAATGCCTAAGAAGTCAAAGAGAAAAAAGAAAGCAAAAGAAAAACAGAAAAGGAAAGAAAGAAAGAAGAAAAAAGGAAAGAAAAGAAAAGAAAAGAAAAGAAAAGAAAAGAAAAGAAAAGAAAAGAAAAAGAAAAAGAAAGGAAAGCTGAGCATGGTGGTGCATGTGAGTAATCCCAGCACTCTGCAGGCTGAGGCAGGAGGAGGTTCGTTGTGAGTTCAAGACAAACCTGAGCTACAAAGTGAGCTCATGGCTAGCCTGAATTGCATAGCAAGACCCTGTCTCAAAGAGACAAAAAAGAGAAAAGAAAAGAAAAAGAAAAGAAGGAAGGCAGGAAGGCAGAAAGGCAGGAAGGCAGGCAGGCAGGAAGGAAGGCAGGAAGGCAGGAAGGCAGAAAGGCAGGAAGGCAGGAAAGCAGGAGGGCAGGAAGAAAGGAAGAAACGTAGGTGACGGATATAGACTACTCACAAACTGTGACTGGCACTAAGCATTGTGCAGAATTGCAACCATAATTGCCATTTTAACTAAAAATTCAGGTCTCACAGTGTGGCATTAATTATTCACTGCAAATGCAGTGAAACATGCCTGTCGACTGCATGTACATTGCACTTTGTGTATTGGAAAAATTACAAAACTATATACTGAACTCAGAATCACAGTGCTTCTCCTGAGGGTTAGGATTGATTTTGAGGTTATCTCATAGTTCATTTGCACATCAAGTTTACAAATTACCTCAATAACATCAAGCATATCTGTAAAAGTGCCAGATCACCACATTCACTATATATCCTTTTTGCTTTCCACCTTTATTAATGCTGAGGATGGAAGCTAGTGCCCTGTACTTGCTAAACCCATCATCAAACACGGATCAACATCCTCAAATCCCTCCACAGATTCCTATCTAAATGGTTTTCAAAAGGAACTACAGATCTCCACATTTAAGCACAGGTTCTAGCTGTGGCTCTGGAAAACATTTTGAGAAACTCTATTCTATTTCAGTGGTGCTCAATTTTGAGTAAATTTATTGTTGTTCCAGAGGACCATTAACAAATGTCTCAGGATGGTTTTTGTTGTCACACTAGAGGGCAGGAGCAAACTGTATCTAGTGGGTAGCAGGCAGAGATGCTGATAAAAATCCTACTATGTAGAAGAGAGCTTTGCTCAACAAATCAGGATCATTCTGATGTTGTGGGGTGGAACACTCTGTATACATCTACTAAATCCATTTGTTCACACTTTTGGTTCAGGTCTGTTATTTCTTTGCTGAGTTTCTGTCCGGTTGACCTGTCTCTTTGCGTCAGAGGGGTGTTTAGGTCCCCTATTACAATAGTGTTATTAGTTACTTGATTTTTTACATCTATTAAGATTTGACTTGTAAAGTTAGGTGCTCCATGGTTTGGTGCATAAATGTTTAGGATTGTTACCTCTTCCTCTTGCAGCTTTCCCCTAACTAGTATGTAATGGCCTTCTTTATCTCTTTTGATTGTTTTTGGTTTGAAGTTTACATTGTTTGCAAACATAATAGCTACCCCTGCTTTTTTCTGGGGACCTGTTGCATG